>MWSQ01000905.1:0-25969 GCA_002116395.1 Ramularia endophylla | reverse complement strand
TATCGGTCGCTAAGGGAGTAGTAAGACTTTATTAAATAATTAGAAGTTTAGGATATAATAGATGCGACTTTAGAGTAACTTATAGGCCGCTAGTATAGGGATAATAGGTAATAGAGCGTATAAAATATAGGCGACATTAATGCTACGGCTTTAGTATCGCTTAGGGGTCGCTAGAGTAAAAGTCGTACTATAGAGGCTAGTAGTGTCTTAGGAAGTAACCGTAAGCTACGAAATTCAATATATTTAAAACGCGAGATATAGAATTCCCTAACGAACGAGGTTTTTACGACTACGGCCTAATAGGTTTATACGCTTATCTAAGTCTAGTATATACCTTATAGCCTTACGTTGTCCTAGATAAAACACCTCTACTAAACTAGCCTAAGTATACGGTATCCCTATATAGTTAGCCTATTCTTTTACTCCCTTAATCTTATTCTTTTATAGAGTATCCTATACCGTCTATAACTTTATCTTTTCTAGACCTAATTCTTCTATTATAGTAGCTCTTATACTAAGCTTTCTAGCCTGTCTACTTTGTCCCTTAATTCCTTTACTTCTTCGTATAATTATTGCTTAGAAATAGGCTATTTAAAGGGTAGTTTAGACCGTAGTTTTAGAAGCCTAGGTTACTAGATTTTAACCTTCTTTACTAGTAGACTAGAGCCTATAGGACTAGATAGATTCTCTAAATCTTTAATAAATAGATAGGGTATACGCTACTAAGAGTATTCTATAATAGAAGGCTATCTCTTACCTATAGTTATAACGTTGTTTAATAAAGAGAGAGAGTTAAGATGATTCTAACTACTTGATTATATAAGAGTTTAGCCTTTATTTTCGCCTCTAACGAGCTAAGGTAGGCCTAGCTTAAGGTAATAACGCTACTTTAGGCCTAGCTTATACTACTTTAGCGCTAAATCTATAATAGTATATACTAAAAATTATGCCCGGCGTCTAGTAATAACTGTTTTAACGTTATGCTCACCTAAAATCAAGTGAGTAGGCCCGGATTACCGTTATAAAGAGGCTAACGTTACTCGGGATATTACTATAGAAAGGTTCTACTGTACAGGTACCTTACAATGGAAACTTAAGGTATCTGTAGGCTTCCAACATCTCATCATCAACAATGTCACCAATAAAGGAGATCAACTGTCCACTGCCTCCTGGGCTCATGCTGTATATTGAAGCATTGGAGCAACAATGTGCCCAAGAAATGCGTGGAAAACACCCCAGGCTGCCCAAGTCCCACCCACCTCAGAGAGCTTCCCGCGCCAGACATGAATCATGCACACGGCACGACACTTCTCCACCCGTTAAGAAGCTGGAGCATGTAGCCCAGGTCACTTATACCTGCTTCTTACATATGTCGCGTGGAAACGCGAAAAATCACGAGTTGTACACGAAGTTTCACCATCTCTTTCGGCATAGGATTTACTCACAACTCCGAGCACATATGTAGGTACTGTTGCTTTCTCGTACACAAATGAGTGGTGGAAGTAGCACAGCAACGACCCATCAATCCTTCAACCAAGAGTGCGTATCGAAAGATAAAAAAGCTCATCAGAGTCTGATTGACCGTCACTTGTCCTTCCGAAACAGCACTCCACTTTGCCCACACCTACGCTGCATTGCTATATGATCAATGAGATCACGTCCGCGGCCCAATCCAAGACCATACCAATCTCTCACTTCAAGCCAGCTGTTTGCTAACTCTCCACAAAGCCCAAGGAGTCTCTCGTTTCGCCACAATCGCTTCCTTCCACGCCGTGATGGGCTTGCTAGTATCCACCAACACCATCTCCCCTCCCAAACAGAGTGCTCCACCACAACAAGCAAACAGATCCCCTATCGCAAACCCAACTTTCATTTCAATCAAAGGCAACTTGTTTTGAACGTCCTTGGTAGGAACATCTCCATAAAACAAACTGAAATGAGGCCGGTACTCTTTCCCAGCATCTTCCATTCCAGCAGCGCCTCGACACTTCGCCGCGAAATCTCTCAAATTCGCGTCTTCTTTGAGAGCAATGTTACATTTCCGGAAAAAAGGGTCCTCGGCCTCCAATTCTAGGAGCTCGAGCACAACCTCGTTGTGCTCTGCTTTGTAGGCAGAGCAATCAAGGCTGTCGAGCCACTCCTGCGGAGATTTCTCTGAGGTAAGCGAGATCCCGGATGTGATGGTCACATGCGGAGGGAAAGACTGGACTTGTTGAGAGGGAGAAAGGAAGATCTGGGGAATTGTTTCAGAGATCAACTCCTGGGCTGTTTTGGTGAATGCAGAGGTTTGGCGTGGTAGGAACCAGAGTGATAGAGTCATGGCGGCGATCTAGGTGATGATATTCTTTTGAGTGCTGTGTTCCTTTCACGGTGACCTTGGTAGTCTGGCAATGTTGATGTTGACAGATGCAAGCTCGTCTGGTGAGTTGAGAGACCCCGCCCCACTTGTGCTCCGCTCGCCCTATGTTCGTCTTAGTGCTCAGACCTCCAAAGTGTCTGGGCAATTGAGACTACCTAGGTATCTATTTGGCCTGCATGTCAACAGCTCTCACTCCACTATGCGCCGCCCTAGGCGAGCCAACTCCTCTTCACAGAAGAAGTTGCATTCAGGCAAGTCCCTGCCCTCAGGCATTCCTCTTTACAAGCATCACACTTCAGCTCGACGTACTCCACCTGCACCGTCATTCCTTGTGTTGAAGACGCGGTGTACAGAGTATTCGACCCGTCTCCGAAGTTCTCAAACATCTGCAGCCCTCCATCATCCCCAGGAAGAACCACAGAGCCATCCTGCCTGCAAGCTCTCGCATCATAAAACTTAGCCATTCCAAAATTCGGAAACACCTGTCTGGTATAGTTTGTATAGGTTCCAGTCTCCACGATCCACTCCGCCGAACCTCCAGGGGCAATCCAATCCGGTCCTCGCCAGCTTGTGGGTGCGGCACGAGTGTCGCTGATAGTCTTCGTAGTATTAAGATTACTGAGAGTAGCAGTCGCCATTGTTCCATTGCTAGAAACATTCAGAGCAACATGAACATGATCTCCTTCGCCAATTTTGAAGTCGTTATCATAGACAAAAGTTTCCGGGTCCGGTACCCTGTTCAAAGTCAGTCTTGCCATATATCCTTCAAAAAACTGCTCAAGCAATGCAAACTCACCATTCCCAAAAAGGCACATATTCTCTCGTTCCATTCGTCCAAATATGCATCATAACACCAGCCTGCCACAAGCCACTATGTGGCGGACTCTTGTACCCATCAATTCCAATCCAGAAACTCCCGCTATATTGATCCACAATCTCCTCTGGATGATTCGGAAGTTGAAGGTGAGGCACAATCAGAGTCGCTTCAACGCTGCTGAAAGGCAGAGTGCCGTTTTGTCGAACTTGGGCCGGCCCTGCCCAGGTATCGGAATAGAAGATTGGATTGGAAGCTGCTGCTGCTGCTGCCAGAGTCGCTAGCAGCGTGGATGCTGCTAGACGGAGGAAACGAGGCATTTTTTCTCCTTTTAGAATAGTGATAAGAAAGAAGTTTGGAAGGCGAAATGGAAAAGACTTGCTATCAATGACATTCCGGAAAGAATACGAGAACCTATTTTCGTATGAGCGTACCTACTTCCAATATCGACTAGGGTGTTGTTCGCGTGACGTTGGCGTCAAAGCAGCGCGAAAGCGAGAAGAAGAAACTACTTCCGTAGCGTTCGAAAGCTGGTCCCACGACTTAGGAGATCGATGCTGCAGCAAACATCTTCACATGTAATGCGCGAGATGATGATGCATGGGTTCAAAGTCTACTTAAGTGAATACCTCAGGTGAGGCATACGCAAGCAAGGGTCATCTCTGCACTCCACATCACATGAAGTCTGGAATGAACTGATCAACGGCAAATGCAAGAAGCTCTGTCTCTCAAGAGTGAGTGAAAGTGAGTTCCAAGGTAATACAGCCAGGTCAAGCTACTCTACAAAGGCCATGTGTGTGCTGCTTTGCTACCAAAGAAGCAATTATTTTTACCGAGTCATCAAGCCTGCCATCGGTGCAGACCATATGATTATCCTCAACGACTGGACTACGCCTGCTTACTCCTCTTCGCTTTCCTCACTCTCATCATCCCCAGAAGTCTCGCCAGCACCCTGTCCGGCACCAGCGTAGCCATTAGTGGCAGGCAAGGCACCAGCGCCGCCCGAGAATTGGGCAAGCTGCTTCTGAATGTTGTCAATGGCCATCTGCTGTTCTTCCTTGCCCATGGGCTTGTGCTTCTTGCGCTTGGCTCCACCACCGCCGTTTCCTCGCTTGTTACTGCGCTCCGGCTCAAACTCGTCGTCTTCGTCAACAAGTTCATCGGGTGAAGCACCACGAGCAGCCTTGTTCGGGTTTCCGAAAATGCTTCGCACATATTCGAGCAGCATAGCCTGCACATCGTTCGGAAGGTCGTCAATTTCGAGCTCCATCTCCTCCTGCTCTGCGTACTTCTTGCAGTTGCTGGTGATGATACGCGTGAGCTCCTCAACTTGTGGACCGCTCATGTTTCCAACAGCCTCGGAGATCTCTTGCTTTTCCTCGTAACTAACGACTTTGGCTTTCTTCGACTTGGCCTTGGCTGGCGCCGCTTTGTGCTTCGGAGCCGGTGCACCGCCGCCCTTCTTATGCGAAGGCTTCGCAGACTTCGCCTTCTTCGCTTTCGGTGCTTTGTTTAGTCCAGCAAGGGCATTCTGCATGTCCATAAGCTGTTTTTGAAGAGCAGCAATCGTTTGACTAGCATCATCAGCTCCACCCTCTTCCTCCTCCTCGTCATCGTCATCAGCACTATCGTCATCATCGGCGGAGGAGTTGCCAGGCTGATTTGATCTCGCATTCTTCTCCCACTTATCTTTGCTCCGCCACAAGCTCTCGAATTCTCGCTGTAGCGAGATGCCCATGTCCCTCACGACGTTGCCAGTGGGGTTGAACACGAGACAATTCTGAATCATGAGCTCAAAGTCCTTCTTGACTTCTGACGCCTTGGCGTATTGTCCCTGCTTCAGCTTCTGTACCATGGTGCCCAGGTCCATCGGATGCTTGATGACTTGTCGGTAGTGCGGGATGTTGAGGGCCACTGGGTCGACAGGCGCAAGGAACACGCTGTTCGCATGTGCGTATTTGGGACCGCGAATTTCATTGAGCACCCAGTCGCAGAACTTCAATTCCAGCTGATGCTCCTTCCTTTTGGGCTTCGCATATGTGAGCTCTTTGGCGGGCGGGGGTTTGATGGCGCGAGCCGGACGATTCGCGGTAGACTCCCGTCGAATTTGCGGAACGCCATCCGATTGCAAAGCGAAAGGTTCCGTGCTTGCAGGTGGCGGAACAGCACGTGCCTCTCTGCGCGGAGCTGGTGCTGGCTTCGGAGATGCCTTTTTTGGTTGCTGCGTCCTCTGGGGAGCTGCCCAGCTGGCACTGGGAACGGAGTCCATCATTTTCTTAAAATATGCCTCCATATTCAGACCAGCTTGGGTAACTGCATGAGCAGGACCGTTGAAAGTTCGCGTGTTGTTGATTATCAGGTTGAAATCGTCAGCAAATTCCTGAACAGTGGCGTACTTTCCAGATTTAAGTTTCTGCTCCATGCTATTGAGATCCATAGGATTCTTGATAATTTCGGGGTAGGATGGAATGTTGAGCGCCACGTGATCGACTGGGTTCAAGAATGCAGCGGAGTTCTTCGTCTTCTTGAGGTTCTTCATCTTGTCTTGCAGAAAGGTTTTCTGCAAAGCAGTCATCGGTGATGTGCTGTAAGTTGCGGTCGCAGGCGCCGATGCAGGTTGGGGAGCAACATTTGCGGAGGTCAAAATCGGAGCTGCCACAGGTTGTGCTGAGTTCTGTGGAGCATCGCTGATTGGTTTTGCGTCGGCTGAAGCAGCCTGGGAGACAGTCGCTTCCGCAGTGGTTTCTAGGTTCGTTGACGCTGCGGGTAGAACTCCATCCGAAACGGGTGCCATTCCAGGATCTGCTCCAGAATCCGGCACTGCATTCCCAGCATCTGCTGGCTCCTCGACCGACGGCACAGCTTCTGCCTTGGCTTCAGACATCTGAAGCTCTGGACCGTCGGCTCCTGCGACTACCGCGGGTTGCTGTTGCGTAGTTTCGGGTTGAGTACCGTTCGTCAAAGCTACCGCGGACATTTCTGCAGCGATGCCCTCCTGAGATGACTCGCCGTCGATCTTGCTACGCTTCGCTGCTGGTTCATCGTCCTCTCCATCGTCCTCGCGCGGCCGCACCAAGCTTGATTCAGGCACCGAGCTCACTGGTGTGGGCTCAGATGGCTGGGAGGGTGCAGGAGCTACAGTAACAGCGGGCGCAACGTCCGCTCCTTCCTTCAGCGCATCTGAATTCGTCATTTCCACATCTAAATTCGCCTCAGAATTAACCAACGGTTCATCTGGGGGTGGAGTTGGGTGTGAAGTTGGCGCATCCTTGGGAATGAAGTCGGCAACAGGAGCTATACCTGGTGCGATGTCCTCAACAGGTTTGGATCCAAGCTGCTGGTCAACTGCAGCGCTGTTACCAGTGTCAAGTGGCACCTCCACTTTGGGTAGTGCAGCATTCTCCTCGAATGCGCCATTGTTTTGTGTCTCGTCGCTTGCCATGACTTGTTCGTGGTCGCTAAAAGCTGCGTCAGTGATGGAACGAGTGATGTTGTTGTTGTTGAGGAGGTACAAGTGCAGGGACGAGGGGCGTAACGATGAGAAGACATTTTTGGAATGAAAGTGACAATAAGAAGAAACTAGGCACTGATGGAAGTGATGAAGTGATGGAAGTGATGGAAGTGACGGGTGAATGTGCAACGTACCCATTGGTGACGGCAGCCTCATTTTGCAGTGAAGCGATCGCCGGGTCTGGTTGCGCGACTTCAGATGCCATGACGGCGAGATGCAAGTGAATTTAGATGGCCAGTGCACGTGATATCGCGCGTGTCAAATGTTTGCGCCGGCTGTGATGATTATGCGCGACCGATTCGATGCCCGTCCGAGTATCTGTCCTCCAAAACAAATAATGCAACGCGACAGGTTAATGCGCACGTGTTTGTGATGAGTCAAGGTCAGGTGAGATGGCCGGTCGCGAATGCGGTCGATGTGTGCGGAATTGTGTCCGAGTGGGCTTTAAGAACGAAGAGGGTCGAGAAAATGAGAAGTCGAAGTTCAAGGACAAATAGTGCTGTGACCGCGCTAAGCCTAACTGAGCTAGCTCTCAAAATAGGACTGGTCGTGCTTGGCTGGGTGGGCAGAAAGTCAAGTACCTACCAGAGGTATGACTGGACTTACCACCAGGCAGCAACGAAGACAATAATCTCGGAAGCTGGAAGAAGGCCGCTGGGAGCCCGATGAGTGGAAAGAGCTTGGCGGCGATGGCGGAGGCGCGGCGGGCAGGAGTGATGGAGGAGGTGGGGCTGCGGCTAGCCGTGTGCAGCGCATCATGGAGGACGGGCTCTCGGTGGAAAGATATCAAGAATAACAAAAACACCATCCGCCCAGTCCAGATGTTTGTTCCAACGCTGCGGCACAGCGATCTTTTCGACAACCCCTTGCGCGTTTGAAGTCGCACACGAAAGGGTGGTGTGTCAATCATTGGCTGTGGGAACTTTGCGACGACTCGACAAACGTGCATCAAACCATACCCGCCAGAGCGAAGTATCCTGGGTGTGATGGGCATGTATATGGATCCAAGCATAGGTAGGAGAGCCGCATCGCGGGATGATCACAGCAGCATGTAGATGTACCTTATGCAGATGTAAATGTAGATGCATTGCAGCCAAGTGAGACTGCCTGTGACAGGATGTGATGCGTTCTTACAAAGTTTACAGCCCAAGCCGATTCGGGATGGTTACCCTGAAAACCCTGGCCGTACTCCGTGCTCCGAACATTTTTTCATTTGCAACCCAACGAACATCATCGCCGCCTTTCCGCACCCGCAGCTGGAACATGCTGCCATAATGAGCTCGACGAAACGCACCCGACAGCGGCCAGCGGAAGCGCACGCTGCGTCTCTGCTGCCTGCCAACAAACGCCTCAAATCCTCTCACGTGCCAGCGCCGTCACAGTCTCAGGCCCAGTCGAGCGCGAGCTCCGGTCTCGGGTTCCTGGTCGACGAAGATGCTCGCGCAGGCAGGAAACTGAATGCCCATCTCACGAACGGCGTGGCTCAGTCCAAGGCTACGCGGGTTGACGACTCCCACGCGGCTGTTTTGCCCGCCAATGCCGACTCCGATGATGAGACCACCGATGAGGAAGAATCAGAGGCGGAGGCAGGCGCAACTGAACCCGATCCGGAGGTTATCTCGCTGTCCAGCAACAGCGAATCGAGTGATGCCGAGTCGGAGGCAGAGCCAGACCACGTCGCCCCAGCGAGACCGTTGACGAATGGGCACTTGCAGGCATCTCGCAGCCAGCAGGCGCTTGTCCGCTCCGAGGACACTGAAATGGCTGATGCGGCCGATGTCACCTTTGGTGATATGCTACGAGCCCGGCATCCTGAGCCCATCGATGTACAAAAGGCTTTGCAGACCACGGACCCCAAAGGCCGTGGCCTGTTACCTACAACCCAAAACCGCACGACAGTCACACCCGCCAGCTTGGGTGTTGTGTTGGCGCAAGCTTTGAAAACAAAGGACAAGGACCTTCTTGAAGATTGTTTCCGCATGAACGACCACTCCAGCATTCGCGCCACGATTCAACGTCAACAGTCACACCAAATTGCCACTCTTCTCGAATGCATAGCGGAGCGCATACATAAACGTCCAGGCCGGACCGGAAAGCTGATGACGTGGGTGCAGTGGTCTTTGGTATCTCATGGAGGGTACTTGGCCAGCCAGCCCGAGCTTATGAAGAAGCTCAAATCATTGGGTACTGTGGTGCGGGAACGCGCCAATGGTTTGCAACCTTTGCTTCATCTCAAAGGAAAGCTCGACTTGCTGAGCGCACAGTTGGAGCTCAGGCAGGGGCTGCAAGAGAAATCACGATCTGCGAACGCGAATGATCTAGACGACGATGAAAATGTGCTATATGTTGAAGGGCAAGGCCAAGATTGGTCAGACAGCGATGAGGAGGAAGACGGTGGACACGCAGCATACTGGCGGACGGAGAAATCTCTGCAAATCAGGGAAGGCGATGATGATAGCTCCACCAACGAGGACGATCCTGCTTCTGGCCACGAGGCGAATGGTGTTGTCAATGGCTTGGATGGCGAAACCACCGATGAGACCACCGATGAAGAAGACGGGGCTGGGATGCTTGATGTTGAGGCTGAGGAACGCTCCGACGATGATGACGACGACGACGATACCACAAACGACGAGGCTGATTCCGACGCCCCGTCTGATGAGGACGAAGAGGACTCGGACGCTGAAGAAAGTGAGGAGCCTGAAGCTGTCAGGCAACCAAAGCACAACACACTCGATCGGAAACGATGAATCATTTAAGAGGCGTTCTTTGGATGAGGTGTTGTTCTTTCTGTACTCTGGAGAGGTTCTGCGAATGTAACTTTTTGCTGGCGAGTTGGTTAGCGCGTTAAAAGGGGACGGTTGATATAGAGCATGGCGATGAGTATTTGATCCGGGCGCCCGCTCTGTGTTTGAACATGCTTTGTTTCGATTACCCGTCTCATTGGTAACGCTTCCTGTTGACCTTGGTAGAAGTTCACTCGGAACATGGCGGCTGCAATGGATTGAGCTAAACACCTTGCAACCGCTGCAACAACCCCTCTAGCCTATGCGGGCAAGAAAAAGGACTCACGGAATCATGGATCTGTCGAGAACAACTCCAGCGAGACAGCATTGCCGGGCGAGCATGCTAGGGAGTCCGGCAATATGGCTGTGCCTCAATGGAAACGTAATGAAATAAAGAAAATTAAGAGATGGACAAAGGCTATTCCAAGACCTTCAGCACGAAGACCTTTGTTGGGAGAAAGACATGTAAGGAGGCGATTTTTCTCGAAGAGACCTTCTCCTACTTTCAACACACACTCTTTGCTAACCAATCTATCTCTTCCGCTCTCGATCTTTCCTCGTCACTGCAGGCAGTGTTCCGTCGACATGAGTCCATCCGAACAGACCGTAAAGGCCAAGCAAGAAGAGAACCGTCCCCAGAAAACAAATACTAACGAAGAGGAAAACTTCGAAGAAGTTGATTTAGCCTTCTCAGAGCAAGAATTAACGCGCAAGAATTCGTTCGATTTTGTTATTGCTGAGAAGAAGAACGACGACGAGATCCACGATCTGCTTCACAGGAAAGCGGAAGCTCCCGAGCTGGCGGTACCGTCGCCCGCTTTGACCGATGCTGGAGGAGAAGTTCGTCGCTACGGTGAGACTCGTCGTTCACCATTCGAAAGGATTGAGATGACGGACTTCTCGCGTGAGCGCAATCTGGAGGCTGGTCTTGTCCCAAAGACGCCGGTAAAGAAGCAAGATCAGGCTTCGAACTGCATTCCCATGTGAGTCTTTTGCTAGTAGCGTAACCTTGAATGCATTTGCGCGATACTGGCGATGGAAACGGGCATCTTTGACACTGCTTGCAATGTAAATGTGATGTTTCACTACCTAGTACGTTGTCGTCCATGCGTTTTTGACATAAGCTTTTTCGGTAAGGCTGCTAAGTGCGGGTGACCCATCCCGGCGATCCTGTAACTCCACAAGTGATCCAGACTGCTCCGAGGAGCTTTGAGTCGTGCGCTCATAGAGAGCAGCGAATAATCAAGACATTCTGGGAGGTGACAGGTAACAGATACCGGCGCAGTTTTACGGCATTAATGAAATTATCTGGCACCATCACGCGACCACTCCATTGGAAATCTGGAAGACATTTCGATTTGACGTCGCTCGACCAAGGGAACGGAAGCAGGTCGCCATCATGACGCTGCATTTGAGCCTGCCTGGTGCGCATCGCAGCAGTCAGCAGCAGGAGGAACTCCGCGAGGCGCGACGTGTGCTTAAAGAGAAGATTCGCAACGACTGGCAATATCCCACTCTGCCGGATTGTCGGTCGAGCGGAGCGGAGCGGAGCAAGACGACGGAGCATGGTCAAGATGACGAAGAGGATAAGATTGCGGGCTTCAGATTCCATGCACCAGGCAATGGCGCGCGTGCGAACAAGGGGGGCGGACACGTGCTTGGGCTGGACTTCGATCCTTCAGAATGGCGCGAGCGAGAAGAAGCATCGGAAACCGAGGGCGAATCCACCACCATCAGCAGCTCTTCAAAACGTGTCAGCGGCAGGGACAGCGCCTATCAGTTTGAGGGTCCGGATAGCATCGCGACGCAGCTAGCAGAACGCCGCTCTATGCGAAAACGAAAGCGGCACGAGGCACTGCAGGAGGAGATGCAGTGGAACAGAGGTCTTGAATTGTGGATTAGCAGGCGCAACGAATGGTGCTGTGCGCGTCCCGCGACCGATGTGCGTTTTCAAGAGAGAAAGTCCGCTGAGCAGGTGGTGGATGCATCGTCAACGGCATCCTCGAGTCCGCGTTCATCTACCTCGTCAACTGCCCAGACCTTATCAACACCAGCTACGAGTCCCTCCGCCACTCCAGATGCCATGATCGTAGCAAGATCACCACCTGTACTTCTACCAGAAGTGCTCATCCCGATCGCACCGTCTCTACTTCCCAATCATCCGATCCGAAGGCGCATATCCACAAACATGTATCCGGAGATTTACAGCAAAATTATTCTTCAGTCGCGGACGCCATCCGTACCCATAAACCTTTCGACTCTCGTCAGTGCGCTCGTACAAGGGTGGAAAGACGACGGTGAGTGGCCGCCGAAGTCAGCCCCGGTAGAGCCCAGCGTTGGCCGTAAGAAGGGCAGTGAGGGTGGTATGATCAGGCATGGTATCAAACGGGTGCTACGTGTCACGGGAGTTGTTGACTCCGGGAGGAGAGATGTCGGGAGAAGAGGTGGTGAGGGCTCATAATGGTCAAATTCTCCGTGGTCATGACACAGGATCTTTGAAACCGCAGCATCCTCTCACGTCCGACTGACTTTGGAGGCTATCATCCGTCAAGTCTACTTCGATAAAGCGGGAGAGGCAATCCCCAACGGACAAAAGCGCCATCTGGTCTTGCACGCGATCTGGACGGAGTGATGAAGTGTAAGGCGAACGCTAGTTAAGATTCGCATCGAATACGTGGTTCCAAAGGTGTACATATGTGAAAAGATCATTCTCCCAGGCATCGTGTGGGTTTTGTCAAGTTCTAGCAATATGAAAATCGTATCTTTCTCCGCTGGTACGCTTACTTGCTTTTCAATCGCATCGTTGGGGTATCCATAGACATTGTAGTCGTTAACAGTCGTAACAGCTAATCTGTACACTAAAACACTAAGGAAATAGGGGAGGTAGATCCTCGTTGTGGCCAGGGTCATAATACACATTGATAGTATGTGCAGAGGCATGTGACTTCGCAGTATCACTTCTCTGCACGGGAGAGTCATGCCGGCGAATCTTCTTGGTTTTCCTGGTGGCTACATCTCCTGTTGGCGGAGGAGGAGCATCACGGACGGGTGCGGAAGGAAAAGACTGCAGCTGGAGTTCGAGGTCTCGAGCTAATTGGTCCGAATCCTCAGCAATCATGGTGCTTGATGTCAAGGGCGACACGTCTTCCACTTCTGCCTTCTTTTCGTCGTTTAGACGGATTTTGAGCGGTAGTGCTCTGGCCTTCTTCTTTGTTGCGTCGGCGCGGACGCTGAGAGGAGACACTGGTGCATCTTCCAACCCTATGCCGAGGACTTTCACCGCTTTTGCACTGTTCGCCTTAGCGCCCGTTGTTTGCGATTTGCGAAGGAGGTCTTTTGGTAACACGCCCTCGTTATCTGAGGATTCGGATGTCTGGCTGTCATCCGCCTCATCGGCAGTCGATGTTTCATCGGCCGTCTGATAAGAAGACTCAGGAGTGATGGGAGGCTCGGGTATCTGAGTCAGCCGCTTTGCGGTGCGGATACTAGCAGCCAGATTTTCGTTGTTGTATTCAATGTCCGTGCAGGTCGCATTGACAAGAGAGGACTCTCGAGGGTGCAAGGTTGGAACAACCCGCTGAGTTTCCCATTCACTTCGGTAGGAGTAGCTTTTGCTTAATCCTGGTCGACTCGTGTTGTATAATGAGTGAAGATCCGGGGTAGAGCCACCGGTAGCGAGCCGACTAACGGAGTCCATCGAGGGTGCCAGTGAGCTTTTTCGAGAAATCACAGCACGGCTGTCGGGTGGTGCTCGTTTTGCGGCGCTTGCTTGAGCAATCAGAGTTGCAATTGCATCCTCTCTGCGACACTCTAATGACTTTAGTTTTGCAAAGCAGATGTCAATAGATGAGCCGACAGCGGCCAGGGAGAGCTGCTCGTTCAAGAGCATGTCGCCGTGATCAGGACCAGATTTTTCATTTTTCATGCTTGCGATGATGCTGCTGCTGAGTTGCTGACGCTGCGCGCGCAAAGTCGCGTGCCTGGCATGTAAAGCCTCACATTGCTCCGAGATTTCCGCCAAAGTTTGCACGGGATCGGAAACGCTAGCCAGCGAGGGTTTTCGAGAAAGTGATCCCCGATCAGTGCCCGGAGTTCTGCTCCGCTCGGAGAAGCCAGCAGTCCAGGGAGGCACTTCGAAGTTGCTCAGAGCGGCCACATTGGCTCTGGCAGCCGCAAGTGCACTTCTTGCGGAAACATCTGGCGCGACGTCTCGCACAGCAGACGAACTACTAGCGTTAGTCGCAGGACCTTGGGAGGTCGCCGGTCGCACCGCAAGCGTGGCATAGTGGTCGGGCGTTGCTGTCCGAATGAATGGTTCTGGAGTCGCTGCTCGACTGTGAAACCGGGAAGCAAGTGATGGAATTTCTGCCCAGCGCCCTACGCTGCTCTTCGGTGGCGCTGGAGGACTGGCAGGGCGGGTGAAACGATCTACGCTGGCAGCTGCGTTGCCATTGGCGTCTTCACTGAGTAGTGACGGGTTGGCGAGCTGCTGGGATGTTGTCCGACGACCAGATAGTGGCTCGACAGTGAGCTCGCGAACTTTCAGCTCTGCGCCGAGCGGAACAATCGATTGCTTCAAGGCGACTGAAGCAGCACGGACATCGCGGCCGGACAATCGGTCCTGGACCAAGAATGGTGAGTGCATAAATCCATCTACCGAGGACTCCACAGAACCTCCCCTTGAATGTTGCGCAGACTTCGGTGGTGGTGAGGGCGCCGCCTCGTCGGTCTGCTTCACGATGGCGATCCGGAGGTTTGGCCTTGGCTTGGTCCTGGTTTGGCCTCGCGCCCGATTAACGCCCGGAGCAAGGACAGTCGGTATTTCGAGTCCAAGTCCAATGGCAGCAGGTGCAGTTGCGGGCGCAGTTCCCTGCGGACGTAGTTGCTCATGATAACCACGATGAGCGAGCACACCATCAGCAGAGGTGTCGCAAGCTTCAGTAGGCCCGCCAAGTGCGCTATTGGAAACGTTGTTAAAGCTGCGATGATCCAAAGCTCGGACCTCGTCGTCGCTTCTCTCCACTCTTTTCCAACCAGACTGTACTTCTGCAACAGTGTCGGAGTTACCATCTTCCTCGACAGTCCGAAGAAGTGAAAGTTCAGGTATGCTGCCCTTTCGAGCATCTTTGGGAGGAGAGGCGGATACGTTAGCCAGAACATGTGGTAGGAGTTGAGATTCCCTAGCGCCTCGGCCGTTGTCCTCGGATGAAGATCGCCGCCGGCAGGAGGCACCAGCAGAAGAAGTCCTCAGGCTTGTCCTTTGATGATGATGATGCAAAGAAACTGGAGATGCTGGCGGTGTGGGCTCCACGCTGGGAAACAGGCGATAGTACGACCGTCGGGGCTTGCCATAATCTCTCGAATTACAGCTGCTGGAGCTATTCGTGCTGGATCTGTTGGTCGTCGAAGGCGATGCTGGCCGTTCCACCACTCGGTCCATCCTGATGGAAGCTCTGAGAGCTTGGAAGGACGGGTTCACTGGTCCTCAGGTCCGGATCGGGTCACTCGCAGGGCGTTCCAGTTTTCCTCTTCGTAAATCTGAAGTAGGCGGGTCCTCGTGGCTTTAACGTTGGGCAATATGCGGCGGACATACCATCAACCAGGATGCATCGAGTTCGAAACGAGTTTCATCTGGAGCAATGGATTATGGAGGCCTTTGTCACAGGCGGACAGGGGCGACGGGACTCGATATCTTAAGAGACTGTTCAGCTAATGCAGTGCACACGCCTCCCTTGCTAATCGCGTCCGGACATGAACGACGATCATGCAGACCCCCAGACCCCGAACGGCGAACGGGTTCGATTGGGTTGCGGGCCTGCGACGCCATGGCCTCCTTGGACACACAGCTAATTCTTACTAAAGTTGCGGGTGTCGTACGCTTGCGCGGCATTCGTGAATTTAAAAGGTTTTAGACTGCAACAAGCTTAGGCGAGAAGAAATGTTGTTATTCTGAATTTCGAGTGGACGACTTTTTGTGAGCCTACCATTTTCCTCCAATGGCGAGCTTTACAGCTCGAAAGTGTTTTTTATTAATTGATTCTCCGCCCAATGCTCTCATCATCCCTCATCCCTCTCTCTGCTCCGCTTGACGACTGCGGTGTGCACGTGGGCCTGCTTGCGAGCCCACATCAACCCTGCTGGATCGACTCGTGGGCGCGGATTGCTAACGTCTGAGAGTGGTGTCGCCTGCTCGCCTGTTTCTCGGCTCGATGCACAACCGGCGACCGCAAACCCAGCCCGGCTGTTGCTGATTGTCCGCAAAACAACGCCATCATCACAGGACACCGACAAAGGAGGCTCGAGGTCAACACAGCCTGATCCCTGTGACTTCAAGAGATGTTGACTCGCCAAAATTGCCCGGGCTGCGTTGTCAAGAATCAAAATTGAAATGGCGCAGTGAACTTTGTGTGGCTGAATCGTTGCTCATACCCACTCTGTCCTCCGTACATACCCATTTTGCGCCGTTGTGTCTCTTTGCATGTTCTACCGTTCGCACGAGCGCGTACCCCTGTACCTCTCACCATGCAGGAAGATATTCGAGAAGATGCCAATGGAATGTACAGTAGATTTCGTCAGCCCGCAAGCACTACATTGTACACTCAACATGATTACCTATGGCCAGCCCAGTCGGTGTTGTTGGCAAAGCTTATTATTAGCCTTCACCTCTTCAGCCTGCAGGCAAGAAAGACATCTCCTCATTTTGTCTCAAATATGACCTTTTTGACGTGCGAGCACGTTGTGTAAGGTACCCACCTATACACCCGACATCTTTACCTCTTTCACTACATGTACTTGTTCACTTTGCCATTTCGTCATTGTCACATGAGTGAGAACTTTGGAGCTCTTCATCTCGGTCTCGGTCTCGCTATGAGTGTTAAAAGACTTCATATCAAGCTAGCTTGTGTCGATGTTTCAACAGAGAGTCAATGGTTGCTTAATGAACGAACATATGCATGCACCAGCTGCAGGCAAGATCGAGCATTTGAGCATTGCTCTAGAACCCACGTTGAAACACACCATGATTCGCAAGCCGGTTCGATACAACCACGTCGCCGATGTGATGATCACCTCAAGCACACGGGACCAGGGAACCCAAGTTTCCGAGTCCGAGAAGTCCAGGACAGTCTGTTCCTGCTGGTACCATCAGGGCTGGTGTACGAAACTCGACCAATACGATTATCTCCACGAGCTCGACCCCAGTCGTTCTCAGGTTCTGGCGTGGAAGCCGAGACATCAAGAAGGGTTGCGGAGTCGCGCTTTGTCCCATGATGGATGGTTGAATGAAGGTAGGTTCCGGCATGGTACTACAACAAACGCTTCAAGTGAAGCCCCAAGCTCTCCAACAGCGCAAATTCCCTTTTCGGCATCCAGAGAAGATGCCAGAGAAGAGGATCAAGTCCATGGTTTAGACGATCGGGATGGTCATGAGGGTGTGAAGACGATGCGCTCCAGCTCTGGCCTCCCGAAAATGGTCGTACAGGAAAAGAGTTTTTACGCCAAAGGATTCATGAGGTTCTAAACTACCTTACCTTGCCCGGGTTCTAAACTGTGGACTATGTCTCCAGGAAACAACCGCCTATGTCCTGTTTGCCCACTCAAACAAATAATGCGGTCCAATTTCACCTCGCTCTCCTTCCTAGCCTGCCTCCCTAAAGTGACTGTGTGGAAGTCGTTGTCGGGATGATCCTCTTCACATACTTGTTTCTTTTGGTAGTAAGTCACTTTCTTCACCCTGACTCTGACACATTCGCTGGTCACCTCCACAGTCACGGTAAGTGTGCACGATCGGAAGACCCACGCGCCAACGTCCACTGTCCCTACAAGCATGAGCTGATACCATCGTCATGGTGATCATCCCTTCTTTCCACGCTTGTGGAGCTGAGGTGACTAGATGCAAAACAAAGGTTCAACCTCCACCAGCCTACATTCACAGAAGCAAGTGTCCGCTTGAGTGGTGCCCTGGTGATGCGAGCTCTTCCTCAAACCCGGAGAAAGCGGCTTCCATCGAAGAGAGCCGTGACGCAGAAGTGGCCTCTTGGTTTTAGGAGGATTCAAGTGAGTCTGCACTACATCTTTCGCTTGAGGGAGCTCGACGAACGAGCCCCCGGAAATGCGCTTTGATACAGCTGGAGAAAAGTTCTTCCTTTTCCCTTCGGTTCATGTGTTGCCTGTCGTGGCGATACAGATTCTGGGTGTCGATTTCTTCAGGAGTTCCAATACTGTAAGAGCAGCTCCGCCCGGACTTGCTTAATGTGGCTCATACCTACCTTCATCTGTTTCAATGCAAACGATCTCTTTGTGAAGAGTTTCAACAAGAAGCGCGCAGGTTTCATCGCTTGTAGAACTGCTGCTACGACTGGGTTTGACCGATTTGACAATCGAGCTATTCAACTGCTAGGTCATACGCATCTCATTGATAAACTTCGTAAACGTCAAGACTGTGGTGCTGGTACCGTTCCAGTCTTAGCCTCTTCCTTCACTGCCGTAGAATCTGGCTGCTCAGTTGCGAGAGTGGCTTGGACAGTCGTGACTTGTGAGTTGCTGCTTCGGCCAGGAGTCGTGGCATTCAACCTTTGATCCAAAGCTTTTAGCGCGAGAGCTCTTCTCCTTTCAGCTTCGGCTCGTCTCCCACCTCCACCTTTGCTATTCATGATGCTCGGCAACCCAGCCTCGGAGCGAGACGCTACGTTGTCGTTGCCAACTCCAATGGCTTCCTCGGAGAAAGGTGTGCAGAGGCGAAGCTGAACAAGGGTGTTGTAAATCGTATCGCAGATAGGAGAAAGTATTGGATGGATGACATCGGGGAAGAAAGCGACAAAGGCGAATGTGTCACTGGCATCTCCTCTCATGATGGTTGCTTCGCCTCCTGTTGCGGCGCTAGATATTTCAGATATCCTGAAGAATCGTAGGTAAACCCATGATGTGGTGAAGCCATACAAGCTCAGCCATAGAGCCGTATCTGTGCCTAGCAAAGGCCCAGAGAGCATGTTGCCAATGACAAAAGCCGCCGGAAAATGCTTGATCCGCATTCTGATGAAGCCTTTGAAGAGAGAGACTGTGTGTTCCGGCACCAACTGCTTGAGACAGACGAGGAAGCCAGCTTCCAACGCAACAAGACCATTGATCGGTGTCGGGCTGAATATGCAGATTAGGACATGGTTTGCTCTGCTCGATGCCAACACAAGCACGACTTACAACTGCGGGGGAGGCGTGAGCATATGCCACAGGGCGTATATGAGGAAGGTCATTACAGAGGGCAGAAGCGTAACAAATATTACAAACTTGCCAAACTCTTGAGTCCCCAAGGCGCGCTCCAAATAACGTCCGCCATGGAACACAACCACAGCACTGATGATGATTGACACGATATTGTTCTCCACCAGAGCGCCGGTAAGCGCAGTCCAGGGATATCTTATGCTCTGCGTTGGGACAAGGACGAGATAGGGTATAGCCCAACGCGGGCTGGACAGATAGTCGGTAGCAGTCGTCGCGGCCGTGCTCTGCCGCCAGTGATTTGTGCGCAGCACGGCGTTCAGTGCGGAGAAGGACACCAGCACGAGCAGCAGCCCGCGGGTAAGCGGCGGCGGCAAGGTGATGCGCGGCATCGACGGAGAATCCGGTGTGGAGGCAGAGGCGGAGGTGAAGGGAAAAGAAGACTTGGGTGCAGCTCAAAAAGTGCACGCGACGTACCTCTTCCTCCCAGACTAGCTCCAGGCAGGTACGCGCTTGCCGGAGCACTTCCTTCTGTGCTTCCTTGTTCGCTAGTAGTTTCACGACAACTCCCCAGCTCCAGCACCAGCTCTTCTCATCGATCCAAACCGCCTCTGTGCTGCGCACCTGTCTGCCACCGGCACTGTCAACATTGATCGCGTCGAAACCATCTAGTTCTAAACCATCTCCAATTCAACGCAGCCGCGGGTGAAATTCACCTTACGATCGGTCGTTTTTTCCGTCTCCACCCTTCCTCCACAGCTCCGCCGACCTCGATCGATATTCTAGGTTCAGTGAAGAGACTCCCGGGCCAGCGCCGGGATCTTCCTCTCCTCGTGCTTTGAACTGCACATCCTCTTGTCGCTCACACTGCCACCCATTGCCGACACTCACAGCCATTCATTTCCTGGTCCGCTCTGCTCTGCGACGCGTTGCACTCATTGTGTGAACCCCCGAATATATGCTCCATCGCGCCCGGCGTACACGAAAATGATGTCGCCCGAGGCGGCCTTGCGCAGCGATCATGTCAACCTCCTGATTCACCGCTACCTCCAGGAGTCTGGCTTCGAGAACGCTGCTAAAGCTTTGCATGTTGACTGGAAGCGACATTCTGATTACCGCGATCCCGAAACTCTTCCGTTCGCCCACACGCTACACCGCAACGAACTCATATCCGTCATTCAAGCGGGCCTGCACTATGACGATTTGCGAGCCCAGGCTAGCAAGACTGATCGCAAGTTTCAATGGACAACAACCCGGGAGCGCACAGATGGCTACGTCGAAAACGGAGCCAGTTCGCGACCGTCTTCCAGCGGCCGACGAAAGGGCCATCCGCCCGTCACGCGTGCATCCCATGACTTTCCAACTCCAATGCCTAAGCGTCAGAGGAGAAGTGAAGACAGTGATGCACAGGTCAACGGCGAACGCGATGCTGCAGACATGGATGCTGCCGATGGAGAGGCAGACGCTGATGCCGAGGGGGAAGAGGACGTAGATGCTGCATCCCCTGCGGTATTCTCGGAGCCTGAAGCTGTCTTAGCGGAGAGATACGACAGTGTTATGACTCAAACGGAGTTCAAATCAGTGCCCAGAACCAGTACGGTACACCTAACGATTGACCAGCCTGGCGCCAAGCTTCTGGAAGGCTCGTGGAATCCGGGTCCAGAGGCCAGACATGCACGCACCTTCCTGGCAGTCGGCGATTCGGTTTGTCGGACCTACGACATACCAGCCGGCTCAGATGATACGCTGCAGGTTAGTAGTCTGACTGTCACTGCGCAAGGGAAAGACTCCGAGCTGACAAGACTTGACATAGGTCACGTTTCTGGACGAACCAATACTATCCCAGCATTCTGCAATCACAGCAATCGCATGGCACCCCAGTGGCGAAGCCGCAAGCTTTGCCATCGACTCACCTGCAGAGTCTGCCGAGCAACCCCAAACCAGAGACTTGTCGCTCGTAGAGCGCAGTCGCGATGGAAGCAGTGCCATTTTCCTCGTCGCACCGCCGAAGCTTGAGCCTGCAGGCATAGTTCTATCGATTCGCTATAGCCCGACAGGAGAATACCTGCTAGCTACTAGAACGAACAACAAGCGGGGGCTAGTGCAAATTTGGAAGACCGCTCGGACTCATGGTTCAGAACTCCAGACGGTCCACGAGCCCACCGCCTGGCGTCTGTTCGAGGGCATGATCAACGATGTTATGTGGACAGGTCACGATACCTTTGTGGTTGGTGGTGACGCGGGCTCCTCCATCCTGTACCAGATCGACGGGAGCCAGGAGCAAGGGAACGAATCGCAAAGCGCAGGCAGCATTGCCATGCGCGGTCTGACTACCCTAAACTCCAACATATTGTCCGCTGATCATGCCTGGGACTTCTTACGCACGGATCAAAAGCACAAGCTCGCAGCATTTGCATCGGACAACGCCAGAAAACTTGTACTCACGCCCCGGGTCCACAGCCCAGACTTGTCATCGGAAATGGATTTCAATATCGACCTGGCGGGCAATCTAGCAGCACTGGAATTCCAGCCGGCGCATATAACCATCGACGACGGTAGCATAGAAACCGAGACTCGGTCTTCAAATTTACTGGCTGTCGCTTTTGACGAAGGGCCATGCCGCATCTACACCGCGACTCGCAAAGCAGATGGTACAATACATTGTATGGAAGGGCCAGTATTGTCACTTGCAGAGGGCCAAAGCTCAACAACAGCATTGGCATGGTCTTCAAGAGGAGACTATCTTGCGGTAGGCAACGAAGACCTGGTTCAAATATGGCATAAGAGTTCTTTGATGCGTGACGAGGGAGCGGCTTTATCTTCCCCAGATGCATATGTGACCTGGAGGCCAGCACAGGAACCCAACGGACTTGACAATGAGCAGCTTGAAGACGAGATTGAGCAGAATCAGCCGAGTCTGAGCTGGAGCTCGGATGATCGCCTGGCTCATGCAGCGGGCAAGCAGGTTCGTGCAATTCGACGTCCATATCATGTGCTATTGTGCTAATTGATTTCTAGATTGCTGTACTCCGGTTCAAGGTACAACAGCCCGAGATAAATGGTCAAAGCAGCCCACGATAGAAACACGGCCTACACCACGATAATATGGCTATTAATGATGCCATAGTTGATGAGAACTCAGACTTACTTTTCATGTCTGTTGACGAGGACATAAGCAATCAAGAGACTCCAGACGTAATGCCGCTGCCACTGGTGACTCCTCCGATGAGGAGCATCCAGATCTCGGTCCCACCGCTATCGACATTGTCTTCAGGGATGATTCTGTGCGACAAAGAGCTCATTGAAGATTCCGATGCCAAGGCCATTGAGAAGGCTATCGACAATGAGTTTCTGCGCGGTGTCGAACACAACGACAAAGATGAAGGTTACCCTTTTGGATGGGCAGTGCTCAGGTTGCGATTGGGAAGTCGAAGACCAATATACAGTCGGATTCCGATGAAGCGTCGAAGTTCCGATGGGTTGACGAGGAGCTCGATTGATATCACGAACACTGAAACATGCCAAGATCTAAGAGAACATAGTCCAGTCTGGGCATACCAACTCTATTGTCCTACTGAAAGTATGTTGGAGGTACAGAAGCCAGTCTTGAGAACACACCTACAGGATCCTCGCACCAGCACGGCAAACACAAGGGCACGAATACCTCATCTAGATCCTCCGCCAGTGCCGGGACCTGGAAATCGCGACAGATGAATTTCTTCAACTTTGGGGAGCCGTTCTTGGAGATGGAGAACGTGCAAAAGGTGCTCGTGACTATTGCTTTGAAATCAGTACAGTTTCTGAGGAGGCTTTGGGGTTGGATGGCTCCTCACGGTTTCCGTACGCCTCCCTGAGCTCCTGCCAGCAGTCTTCCATCTGAGCTCTGCCTATTCTTGACTTGTCGTTCAAAATGTCTGAACTTGGATCTGGAGCCAGCTGGACGTCCAACACATCAAGGTGAGGGATAATCGCTTCAAAGTTGAGATGGTTTGCAAAAGGCAGGATGGCTGTGTATGAAAAAGATCGCAGGGCCTCAAGCGATGTTCCCGTGATGGCATGCGGGTCAAAACGCTTAGTAAAGCAATCCATAATGGAGAATACTAAGGATGGTGGTCCGCGCTCGAAGTACTCATATGTGCCGTAGGCTTTGATGAACGATCCTTCCTGCAAAACAAGTCATCAGCAAAACTGCTTGGACGTGAAAGCCCTGCCGAACACTTACGTTCAATGCAAGATGTGACCAAGGTCGCATCGTGAGGATGCTGGGAGCTGCGATCGTCTCGCTTGGACCAGATTCGGAAAGCATGGAAGAACATGCGACATTATCCACTTCGGATGGGACATCGTATCTCAACTCGAGAAGGTGTAAGTCCATCTCTTCAAATGCCCATTCAGTGGAGAGGTCGATGCTGCAGTTCGTCATTGAAGCCAAGTCTGCGGGCGGCGCAACGATAACGATGCGAGTTGCATTGGTCTCAAGCAGCAGCTTGTGCCAGAATGTAGCAATCTCCCCTTCGGCATAATCTTGTGATGCTGCTGGAGACCAGACAATGTCATTAATCAATATCGCTAAACTCTCAACGTTCAAGTTATTCTCTCGAGTGAATTGCAGAAAGTTGTCCAAGCTGTGATGAAGCCGAGCAGTTGTTGCTGTTGCTGTTACGTTCTCTAAACGCAGCCGCGAAAACTTGAAGAGCAGCGGGAGTGCGATCCTTCGCCATTTCTGGCAGACAGAAGCAAGATCCTTGTAACCGTGGGTGTCTGAACATGTGAGTCCCAGGCTAGGCTCCTGACGCGAACTTGTAACAGAAGGTGGCACGGAGTCGATGAGGTGGAAGATCGAGAGCAGGAGTTCTTCCGGAAGTCCATCAATAGGTGATGGAAGCGACATGCTTTGTGGTACGTCGGCGATGTCTGGTGTTGGTGAGAGTGGATGAGGTCGAAGCTGAAACCACGCTCGATCTTTGGCGTTGATGACGAAGCTCCTCCTCCTTGCATTCAAACCACAATTTCTACACACATGCACTTCTTCGAACACAGCGATCTGCAACTGGCGTATGCCACCTTAGCCTTTCCTGTAATCTTGTCGCGTCGCGCGCACGAGAGGGTTCCAGCGACCGCCGATATCGCAGCTTTTGCATCCTCATGTAAGAGCACGGTATTGAGTCTTGATACAACACTACGAGATCAAGCACTTGCTGCTATTCAACCAGAATGAGCATACTTCCAAGAAAAATACTCTCTTCAGCATCGCGTCGAGTGGGTTGCCATACAGCTGGAGCCATCCATGGTTCTCTCCTTCATCAACAACTCGTGAAAGGGGTCAACCAGGGAAGACATGGACTGCATAAATCTACCAAAATAATAAGTCTTGCTAGGAGAATACCACCAGGAGCATGGGATACGGTAAGCAGCTCGAAAGAAGCGTTGGATCTCCATAGTTGGCGACTTCACTCTAGACTCCAAAAGGTTTTCGTACTAATCCTCCCTAGCACATGCACGTAGTAGAGCCAGACAGCTTCCCTTTGGATGCCGCAGCACAGTATAAACCCAGTACTCACACACTAGACCAAGCGAAATCCTTCCTGAGCCAGCTAGGAATCAAGAACATGGTCATCGTCCAGCCGTCCATCTATGGCAACGACAACTCTTGTACTCTCGACGGCCTGAAGAGACTTGGCCCAAAGCACGGTCGAGCTGTGATACAATTCGACCCTGAGCTGACCTCCAAGACGCAGCTCCAAGAATGGCATGATCTGGGTGTGAGAGGGGTAAGAATCAACTTCAAGAGTGTTGGTGCTGAGCCTACGGCAGAGGATCTTGAAATTACATTGCGAAAGTACGCAGATGCTGTGAGACCGTTCGATTGGCCCTTGGAGTTGTATATTGCTTTGGAGAATGTGCCTCTGATGGAACATTTCGTGGAGAGTCTCGGGGTGAAGGTCATTGTGGTGAGCAGAAGTGCCTGCCAGCTTTCGTGTCAGCCTTTTGTATCTTGCTAACGTTTTCTCCCTTCTTCGCTTTTAGGATCATCTGGGACATCCAACCGCCAAGTCAATCTCCGATGCAAGATCCGCACATGACATTGTAGGCTTCTCGTCCATGTAAGTGAATCCCTTCAAGTTTTGAGGGATGGTTCCTTTTGTTTAAAAATTGTCGCTGATTGTCAATTTCTCACTTTTAGTATCAAATTACTCAAACAAAGCAACAACATCTGGGTGAAGATAAGTGCAACGTATAGACTATCGTCAGATCCATCGAACAAGGTCTTGTTCTCCTGCTGATGCAAGTCCGTACTGTAAAGCTGATAGGTTTCCTAGGTCGTCGAATCTCTATGTAAAGAGATTCTTCGCGCAAGGCCAGATAGAGCTGTCTGGGCAACCGATTGGCCACACACACGCTTTGACAATATCGATGTGAGTGAATACTTGGGCCAGGTCTTAGACTGGTTGGAAGAAGAGGGTGTAAGTCCAGCTCAAGTGTTGGTGAAGAACGCAGAAGAGCTGTTCGACGCGCAGCATCGCATGCAGGCCGCAGCTTGAGAGGTACTTTGATATGTGCTTTCGGCTCTCATTCAATACTTAATGTAGTGATACACTCATACTTTTCACAAGATGGACCTCACCTGCTCCAACTCGAGATCTCTCCATACACTCTCTAACCCATAACCATACCCTTAAGACCGGCCATGTCGCCCTCCTTGGCGGCAATTTCGAAGTAACCGTAGATGATACTATAACGATGGTCAGCACAGGTCTATTACTACACTTTCTCATGTCAAGACTTACGTGACAGCCATCAAAATACCAGTGCCGCTACCTAATGCACCCATAAGATCGCTGGTGATAGACAAGGCGCCAATGCAAGCACCGCCGAATGCAGCGGCAGTTGGAATTACGCGCTTTAGCTCACGGTACATGCTCTCATCACGGTGACCAGCCATGACCAATCCCTGCTCCTTCAGCTGCTTCGCAACATCGCGAGGGCTGGAACCAGAGACCTCGATCCAGGTCTTGCTGAAAGCGGCACAGGCGACGAGCATGTAGACGGTGAAGACGGCAGTGTGGATGGGGTCCAAGAGTGCGTCGGTGATGTTCAGAGGTGGGCTCATGTAGTAGACCAGACCACGGACTGGAAGAACCTGAGCGGTACCCTCGCGAGCCTCCCACACACCGATCATCTTGACCAAGAGGTTGTCAGGAAGCTTGTTGTAAAGCATCTGTGAGACGAGGAAGACGTTGGAGGACAGAGCGGACTGTAGCATGATGGGCATGTTCGAGGTGTAG
>MWSQ01000900.1:0-48949 GCA_002116395.1 Ramularia endophylla | reverse complement strand
CCGTCGTATAGCTCGAGTAACCTCGCCCTTAAAGGGGGGGGTAGTGTTACGGCTAGGCCTATCTCACCTCCGCTACGGAGTACGGGGATAGAGCCTTAGGCCTTAACCCCTTCGTATATAGTAGAGCTTTTCTCTAACTCTCTTTTAGACTTCGTACGTAAACTTGTCTAACACCGATTTAGCTTGTTTTCATTTACTACTCTTACTCTATCTCGACTTCATCTTCGTCTCGTTTGCTCCGCGACAAGTACTACACGAAAGGTTTATTACTAAACCTCGATATCCGTATAAAGAAGGTCGCTTTGAATCCATTTTAACTAGCTTCTATCGTAGAAGGACGAAAGTAGCTCTCTACCGTAGAGAACAGCGCATTCCTATACTACTTTAATCTAATCTAGTACTTTTAGGCCTACTTAGTAACATTAGCTATAAACGACAAGCTATACGAGGGTATAGGAGAATTAGTCGATACGCTACGTAAGCTTTAGTAATCATTCGTATAGTACTCGACTATCCGCGTTACATCTAGTGTCTTTACTCGTTATTAGACCGGTACTATAGGATAGGCTAATGATCTAGAAGGCGCTATTACTACGCTATCTCTAGGTCTAGAACTAATCGAGCTAGTTAAGCCTATAGGTGTAGATAGAGGAACCCGAGGCTAAGCTATAGCCGTAGATGCGTAGTACTAGATCGACTTCTATTAATATACTACCGATTACTAGAAGTGGTTAGCTGTAAACAAGTACTACTAGCACCGTAGTCATATTAGAGGTCTAATCTTTCCGTCTAATTTCATCCGGTACTAGTATAACGACTAAACTTGTAGGTACTACGAGGGTTATAGCCTCTATAACGGTCGTGTACTAGCCGTAGCGTACGACTACCGTACTAGAGCTAGAGCTAGAGCGACTAGTAAGATGGTCGTCAAGGTTTAGCGCATTCTCTCCTCTATAGGACTACTATAAGAAATCCTCGATGTTCTGGTTCCTACCGCTAAGTAGAATAAGATCTTTATTATTAACTCTACGGAGGAGTAGGTGCCTATCGAGTCGGTCGTGCCTATAGTAGGCAATGTTACTATGTATTACGCATTCCGTAGTGCTCTTAATCCGCGCGATCTGCCCGATAGAGAGCCTTAATACTTCATCCGCCGTATTATCGAGGGAGGTATTCTAGTTAACGGCATAGGTACCGTTAATACCGACCCTAGTAGACCTATGTAGTAAAAGGACCCGATCTATAGAGAGCTCGAAATCATACACTTCGGCCGTGTATATTTAGTTACTAACTTCGTAGATAATAAGCTTCGTGTTCGTACTATCCTATAGATCGTTTTCTCCGACGAATTTAGCCTCTTCCGTAACATACGTCGCTCTTTAACTAGAATCTACTATCTAAATAGAGCACTCCCTAACATTGACCGTAATAAGCGCGCCAACCTACTCCTAGCGACTTTAGGTCTATATAGTAGTAACATAGACGATATAGTTAGTACTATCGGTAGGACAATGTCTATTCTTAATACTAGAGCTAACATCCGTATTAATAGCGAGGAGGACGATACTTTCCTCTACGCTATAACATTCTTCTTTATCGGAGATATAAAGTAGTAGTAGACTAACGCTAGTTTCTAGGGCGTACGCGTAGGATGTGGTTGTCGATTTTACTATAAGCATAGTAATAAATAGGAGGATCTTAGTACTCCGGATCCTAGCTTTCGCCGCTATTATTACGAAGTAATACGTATTCGCCGCTAGATAGAGAGCTTACCTACTATAGCAAACAAGCGGAACTTCCTCGACGGTAAGAAGGTTCTCGGGTAGTAGCTCGTGTCGTAGAAATCGGGTAATTAACTTAGTAATAAAGAGCTATATAGTAGAACTACTATGTTACTAGAGCCTATCGCTATCGAGCGATTCTTACCTACTTTAGATCGAATCCTCGGATGCCTATCTAATCTAGCCTACTCTAAATGTAATAGTATTATAAAGCGAGCGTATACCGCTCTCTTCGATAACATTCTTACGAATAAGGGTAAGCTCGTATTTAGCTAGTAGCTACGCGTGTTTCCTTTTCCTCTAACTTAGGGACGCCTCTAATCGATTCATTTTATTAGATCCTACTCCCTTTAGGAACTAGGCCGTTTATCTATAATCGGACCTATTGTCCTCCGTATCGGACTAAAGGACACCTACATCTAGCTACTGTTTGCTAAAGCTCTTCCGAAGGCTTTACCTAATCTCGCTACTAGCTAAAACAACGATTCGCCATCCGCCGCGAAGATGCTAATAGTCATTTTTAGTCGTATTACCTAATCTAACATACTTATAATAGTAGGAGAGCTTACTACTATATAGTAGTAGTAGCTTACCGGAGATCTCCGACTTTATAGAGAGATGTTCTAGGGAATGTTCGAGGGCATTACGCTTACTACTAACGCTAACCTATATAGCCGTATCTATAGCGTAGCTAGTAGTACTACGCTATAGGGTAGAGGTAGAGGTAGAGGCAGAGGCGGGAGTAGAGGTAGAGTAGCGAAACGCGCTCGCTTAAACTAGAGTAGTAGTAATCGGAGTACTCGTAGTAGTTCTACTTCCTAGGATGTCGACATTAACATAGACCGTAACGACCCTAGCGACGTTAACGCTAAACTTGACGCTAAAGCTAAAGCTAGAGCCGAAGCTAAGACTAGTATAGGAAATCGCGCTAGTGTAATTAAGGTAAAGAAGGTCCGCCTTCTTAAGCGTCTACTAAACGTCTATACTAGTACGTACTACCCTATAGCCGCGGATGAGTACGGCATTATCTATAACTTGAATGTAGAGATTAGTAAGGATAAGTATAGGTAAGCAATCGTTAGTATATCGCTAACTCGAGGAGTACTACTAACATTCATCGTAGAGATCTAAAGGCTAAGATCATGTCGACGAACAAGTAGAACCTAGAGCGTACGTATCCCTATCCCTAAATCTAACTCTAACCCCTAACTCGAATCGCCTAGACTTTGCTTTATAGCTCTCTTCCTATAACTTTATTACTTCTATTTATAGCTCTCTTCCTACAACTTTATTACTTCTATTTGTAGCTCTCTTCCTATAACTTCATTGCTTCTATTTATAGCTCTCTTCCTATAACTTTATTGCTTCCATTTATAGCTCTCTTCCTATAACTTTATTACTTCTATTTATAGCTCTCTTCCTATAACTTTATTGCTCTCGTTGCTTTAGCATCCTCGATTACACTCTCGTTCTTCTTCTTACCTTATACTAGCTTACTTATACTTACGTACCTACGTACTAACTAATCTTTTAAAGAATAAACTAACTTCTTAACACCTAGGCGATCTACTAAAAGCAGTTAGTATACAGATGACTACCCGATTAGCCTTCTAGGATGTATTCGCCGACACCGAGCTAACTATTACTACCTAACTAAAGGAAATCAACGATAGCTATCTAGGGCTTTTCGACTAGTTAATACCTCGCTTAGAGCGTAGCGTTTTTAACGACGAGGACGAAGGCGAGCGGGAGCTATAGAGCGCTATGTCTAGTCCTATTTATGTGAATATTAAGTGCTAGAAGAAGCTAAAGGTAGACTTCGTTAAGGCTAAGCTGTCTCTACTAACTCGAGGCAACACTATACTATTTCCGAAGCGTCTCTCTAAGTTAATTACCTAGGCTTTCGACTAAGATTATAACCGGCTAAGTGTTACCTCCCTATTCGCGCTAAAGCCGATTAAGTAGTTTAAGGAGGTGTTATACGACAACGTAAACACTTAGAAGCGCGAGACTCTATACCGTAGCGATTTTGTCGACGTCCGCGATAAAGTCTAGCCTGTCCGTATCGACTAGGTATTTATAATAGAGGTTATCTATAGCTAGAGTAACTGTTTCCTTCTAGTTACGCCGACTATCTCTTCTAAGCCTAATCCTCTTCTTTAATTACTAATGCATTAGATTACGCTAGGCGACGACGAGACGCAATTTGTCGTTAGTCTATACTAGGTTAATAAGACGACTTCGAGACGCTAGATTATTCTAGTTATCCGCGGAGTCGACGAGATTAACGAACTAGACATAGCGCCGAGCACTAAACTAGGAACTACGTTGTTAGATGTAAACTAGAGCTTATTAAAGTTCTTATAGAATAGAGCCTAAGGAAGTTAGAGGATAGCGTAGAAGATATAGGTAGCGAGGAGGATAGAATATAGTAGTTTGTAAGGCGGAAGATAAGATAATAGATTTAGCGATACCGAATACGGATAAGAGCGGTTAGAAGTTTCGACGACTACCCGCGTACTTAATTAAATAGCGTTAGCCTTCTTTTAGTATAGCGTATATCTAGTATCTTCTATATCTCTCTTTATTATAGTAGTACGAATAAAAGCGATTTGATGTACAATAATATAGGTAGGAGCGAGTAGGTATACGAGCTAGGTACGAGCTAGGTGCGAAGCTAGGCGCGTATACGGTCTATACGAGCGACCTTCGGTAAACCCTTAGAATACGAGGTACCCTATAGAAACCGTATAGTTACGGTTCTACGACTGTTATTTTCTAGTACTATACGTAAGAACCTTTAAATATTAGAACGTCCTGCTTTATAAACGTTCGATAGCGGGACGACGTTTCCGTTTCGTAACGTTTATTAAGCAAAACGTCGCGTATTACTATACGTTTATAGATATATAGCGTTCTTAAGCGATTAAACGTATAACTCGATAAGCGTCTAGTCTTGTATAACGCTTTAATCAACAGACGTTTGCGAATGATTACCTACTCCTAACCGTAACAAATTACAAGCGTTATCATAAGTTTTAAAACCGTTATTTTACGGTCTCCTCTACCCCCTCCTTCCTCTAAGGTAAAGGCTATATAACAGCTTTGCTCGTCTCGAACTGCATTCTTCACGCACAACAATGTACTTTCCTATATCGACAGTCCCTAAGACGGGTCATCCGATCATAATGCCATTTTCATTATCTCAAACTTCGAAGCTACCAGTCCTACCTTCGAAGGAGTTCTTTTCAATGGAGCGCTAGCGTCACCGAGCACCTCACACTGCACAGGTGCACAGCTTTCCTGCTCTCTGAGATATTGCAAGGCACCCTACTAAGGAGGAGGAGGCTAATCGTTCAAAAGACATCCCTCCGTTAGGGAGAGAGCAATCGAGCTGAAGAGAAGGTGGTCACAGTTTCTGGTGAGCGCTCAATAAAAACGAGCTCCTTCGTACTTCACTTTTCAAGGCAGCATCCCGCATGGGTGTGCAAGCAAGTCACAGATATTTCGGCATCGCTCAAGTGAATGAAATAACTCAAAGAGCTGCCTAGAAACGTCAATTTCTAACAAACCACCGTCGCCGCTCGTTCTTGCGACAAGACAAACGCCTTCCTCACAACGCACTTACCTTGCCAAAAACTGCTCAAGCACTCCATTTTCTCTTCTCGATTCATCGCCATCATCAATTCGAGAGCATCCACATCGCAATAACTCAGAGTATCACCATCGCACCAGCTCTCAAAGCCCATCGACATCGCCCGAGAGCATTCCATCCACTGAAAACAACTTACAATCACTACCATCACAAAGTAAGTCCCACCGTCACTTCCTCGCTCCAGCGCACTAGACCTGTCGATCAGCATGGCATCCTCATCGACAGGCGACACTTATCAAGAGAGGGAATACCGGGATGACTTCAAGAGCGTTTATGCCCAATTCTATCTCCATGGGTTTCATCGAGAGGCTGCGACGGTCGTGAGCATTTACAGAGACCTTCTTGGCCAGTCGAAGGCTGAGCTTCTGGGGCATGTTGTCAAGAACCAGGAGGGATGGGCAAAGATGGTAAGCTATCTCGCAGTGAAGGACTCAGCTTTTCGCAACGACAGATCGCGCTGACGCTCTCTCTCAACATAGAGAGACCGCATCAACAAGCAAAAGCCAAGCCAGAGCCTATGTGCCGCGGCTAACAGCCTCTATTACACGTCAGCGACATTGGCCCAAGCCGGACGTTCCGAAGAAGCTCAGCGATTCTGCGAGCATGCGAATGAAGTGCAGGCGATGGCGGAGGGCAATGCTGCGAAAGAAGAACGACGTGCGGAAAAAGAACGCCAGCGAGAAGAACGCTTCCGGTAGGATGGGACGTACAATGGGAAGGCAAAGTCGAGAAGGGATTCGGCGGTCGAAATAAATGAGGGAGAGTCTTGATGGTATTTGGTGGTATCTCTGTCGGGACACGCCAGGTTGTTGTACCTAGCACTTGCTTTAGGTTGGCGCAACACGGAGGAGGGTGCTGTGGAGGGCCTGCGGGCATTGGAGGACATCGTGCTAGGCTGAAGGCCTTCAGGGTTTGCATTGCTCTTCGTCTTCGACCGTGGCATCGAGGCACGCCAGCCACTCATTCAATGATATGCACACAACATGACCTTGCATACTGCCCCTCCTCCTTATCCCAAGCTCTCTCTCTCAAGCATAATTGTCCGGCACTTCTGACGCCGACTGTCTCCAAAAAATGATGAAAAGCCAGCTCTTATAGTACCTCATGTCTTTCTCCGTGAACCGCCTAAATCGCAGACGCAGCAAATGTGTAGCATAAAGGCCAGCATAACGCCGGAACCCAAAGCTTGCTGCGCTGTACTGTCTAAGTCAGCGTCGTTGGAGAAAGGAAGAGGAAGGTTGGCGGGCGGAGAAATTTGCTTTGGGGTTTGGGATTTCTGGGGATTATGTAAGGCGATTGAAGATCGGGAGTTGCTAGGTCGTTTTGGGGATGGGAGGGCGACTTCACGTTTGGGATCGTTTGCATCAACAGCTTCAACAGCATGGTTGAACAAGAGACTGCCCATGGCTTCAGCTACGATTGATCCTTTTGACAGAACCCTGGACGATGTCTGCTCCCCGAATATCGCCCTGCACGACAATGCCTTGCGCCCATACGCTTTGCATGTTCGAGGTGGATCGCTGCGGACTGCTCGAGATGTTGGAGAAAGCGGTGGAAGCAGGTGATCTGGACCTTGCGTAGACTTGGCTCAAGACCGAGAAAATGTGCAAGCAGGTCCAAGACGCATACGCATACGCAGCTGTGTTTGACGTACACCGTGTGAGGGAGATGGCTCGAGGCAATGCTCGCAAGTTCAATGCTCTCCTTGTGAAGCACGCGGCTCGCAACGCTGCGGAACAGCATTGGAAGGGACCAGGAGGATGATTGTGTTTTGTGGAGCATCGTGAAGGAAAGGCGATTGCGAGGGTGATGTTGGCGGCAGCGGTCAGATGCTGCAGGTTGGAACGGCGATGGACCACAATATCGGGTGAGAGATCTGCCTCGCGGACGAGTGCGCCTAGCAGATGAGCACTGCTGGTACACCAGGGACACGTTGCAAATGGTCAAGAGGGTAAATACCTCGAGACGACCTGAAATGGGATATCAACAGTGAGTAAAATTGCTTTCATCTGTCCAAATTCTCGAAGATGTTTGGCCCGTTGTCATTTCTGTATGCATTCAGCTTCCCTCTTATTTCAATACTGCTGAGTCGAACCTTTAGCCGGGGAGATCGTTCCCACAAGATTCGCGAGATGGATTGACAGAAGTTCCTGCTTCATTCAAAAGCTGACACATGTCAAAACGAGATTCACTTGCACGCGGGGGCTTGTCCTGCGCCACTTATTGAGAATGTTGCCTAAGGTATTGTTCAATTCACACACCTTGCTTCGCTACCAACTTCTTCACCACACTCTGCTTCTCCCTTACCACCCTTCGACATCGACATTCAACTTCAACATCAACATCCAAAATCATCAGTCAACTCAACATCTACCACATTAACACCAGTCACAGCACCGTACACGACAGCATTCGTCAATATGGCTGACGAGCGCCCATCGAAGCGGCGATGGTCAGTATTTCCAGCACAAAAGACGTTGACTTTCACTGACATGAAGCAGCTTCACTTCCAAGACCGTGACAGTCAAAGTCGGACAAGACCCGGTCGAAGACTTCTTCCTCCCCGAAGACGCCATCAGAAAGTACTCAGACTTTTTCAAGGCCGCCCTCGACAAAAAGTGGAAGGAAGGCCAGACTCTCGTCATCGAGCTTCCGGAGGACGATGCCGGGGTGTTCGTTGAGTACGCGCAATGGCTCTGCGAAGGCAAATTGGATCTGAAGCTCCCAGCCAGCGACGTGTCCAACTACATGGACGAGATGTCCTTCTTGGAACTTACCCTGGCTCATTGCTACATCTTTGGGGAGAAAGTCATGGATGCAAAATTCTGCAACGAAGTCCTACGCGGTATGACTTCGCTTATTGAGCACCACGAGAACATCCCCTCCAAGACAACCAGCTTCTACAAGGCCTGGGCTCCGGAAGATGAACCTTTCGACGTTGAAAACACAATATACTTTTCCACAGCTTCTGGCTCTCCGGTTCGCCGGTTCTTTGTCGACTACTGGGTGAACGCCAGCCATAATGGCTATCAGGCGAGAGAGACCGACTATATGCATCGCGACTTTGCCAGAGACCTGGCAAGATCCTTCATGGCTCTTCACAAACGCGGAAAGTGGGCCCCGTTCAGCTCGCTGCCGAAGGCGGGTTGGTTCAAGGATGAATGATGGTCAAGTTCGCATGTAACAACGCCATTCTAATGCAGCAAAAACCCCAGCGACGAGGTATAAGCATGTAAGTTTGCCCTTCCAACCCTCCAAGTTGATCACAAAACTGACATATTTCGGCTTCGAGGGCCCAACGACATGCAGACCGAGCAAATCAGACAACGTGGCTTTCGTTGTAGTAACGAGCAGATAGCCAAGATCAAGAAGCATCTTGCTTCGCGGCTATTCACAATCCGGCATATCTCAAATATCGAATGACAGGTCTGCAAAGGCTTTCTTTGCGACTGAGAAGATTGCTCTCAACTCCTATTCCTATCAAGACATTGACTTTCTATTCCTTTCCGCTCTCAATTCCCTGTTCATGTTTAATTTCTATGTTCTTTGATGATAGCTGTTCCTGGGTGGCTCGCAGCCGCGTCTGACTTGAATCTCAGAGCTGTCAAGATGAGAATAAACCACGAAAGTAGCTCTTCGATCAGGTATCTCTGCTATATAACGAGCGACTCTGCTGATGCAAAGGCTCTCAGTGGTTCCAAAAGCGACGATGATTTCGAGAGAGCACTTTTGGGATGGTGGCACAAGTTAAATGACAAGTTCCCCGGTTGAACAATTCTCATCATGACAGCTGTGCACTCAACCAACACACCCACGGGCACAACCATAGCCGATCCCCTTGCAATGTCCACCCCTGCCACGAAATCTGTATCGTCGCTAACATCTCCAAGTAGCCTCGGACATAGCGGAGAGATGTAAGTGATCAGAAACGATTTCTTACAGTACCATTCTGATATCTCTCTTCAAGTTGCTACCTCAAGCATTATCATCAACTAAGAGCCCGCGATCCAAGACATTGCAAAGACTGGGTAATTTGGCCTTGTTCGCGGAAAGTGGTCTTGCCCAAACGTTACTCATAGGCTTTGGCTAGTCTTGATCTACGTCTCGTCGCACCATGGTTTTGGTACGTATTTCGTTGATCGCCAAAGATGTTAATCATTCGAGTACAAGCAACGATGAGATGATATAAGACATACAGATGTGCAAACCTTATGCAATATTCCGAGCTGCACGGCCAATCGTGCAGCCACGCGCACTGAGGTATCCATTGCTGTTTGCCTCTCTCCACAATGTATGTTGTCTGCTGTGGAAGGACATATATACGCAGCCGATTCGTCTGCAGTTGTTATGTCTGCAGTCCCAACATCAGCACCTCGCCCAAATGTCTGCTTACATAGGCAGACCCCATGATTCAAGGTCAGAGCTGTGGTCCCTTTAGTTAATTGCATCGAAGCTTACAACAGATTGAAGTGCGTGTTGGTCGGCAGTGGAGCTGTGGGTAAAGTATGCAAGCAAAACAGGCGGCTTCAAGAGCGAGGATGCTTATAAGCGACAGACAACCCTGATGCGTCGTATGATTGACAACAGTTATTCCGACTGGTACACACCTACGACGTGAGCTACTACCCACGCCGCAGACGTGATACCTGGTCCGAACGAAGCTTATCAGACACATCGAGATTGACGATAGCAGTGGCTTCCAGAGATCGACCAACATTGCCTTGGAGCTTCGAAGATTCAGGTCGGAACGAGGCTCGAGCTCAGGGACGATCCAGAGGTGAACCGGCTTCTCTCCAAACGTGCCTATCGTCCCGTATCGTCCGAGGAAGGCAGACAGCTTGCTACCCAGATTGGAGCTTTGGCTTATGTCGAATGCTCGGCTGCCACGGGAGAGAATGTGGACTGTGTTCTAGAGGAATTGGGAAAGTTGATTTGACTGCTTGATATTGGGTAAACGGAAAGGCAACAGATGCAGCTGCTCTCAGCATTAGATCATATTGAAGGGACGGTAGTACCTACTTTCGAGCACTATTAGCATGTGATGAACAAGGAGGTGAGGTTCGTGGAGAGGATAGGGAAAGACAGGGGCAGCTGAACTATCACGGGTAGATCCGCGCAACAACGTGGAAGCTCGATCCAGCTGTTCCATTCAGGCAGTGAATAAAGGTACATGTACTTGGACATTTCCATTTCCATCTCACCAACAACGTGATGCTGTCCCAATCTACCTCATGAGGCGCACAACAGAACCCAGTAGCAGCTCAACCTCGACCCTATGGCGTCGCCCTCGTCGCTCTTCTCGCCCGTCTTTACCGATACGCCGACATCACCTTCCCCTTCATTCCGCTCCGCCTTCCCCTTCCCGTCCCAGGATGCTGCCTCGCGACCTCCGTCCAGCCGCTATCAACCTCGACGAGGTAGCGCAGCGAGTCTCCAGTCCGTGGGATCGATAGGTGGCAGTCTAGACATTCAGCGCCGTGGAAGCACAGTCCGCGAGACCAGCCAGAATGCCATTTCCACTCTCCTGCAACCGCCGATTGTTCGTACCGGTCTGGTTCCACATACCCAGGCTTCGGCAGCGGCGGCTGGATATCGAGCGCCTACGACAAAGGATATTCCGCCTGTGGCCTTGACGAATGTGCCTAGTGTACCTCAGGAGAACTTTCGCGATTATTTGGCGAGGATTGGGCCGTTATTTGAGAGTCTACAGAGAGGGAGAGCGGAGCCTGAACAGGCAGCATGGTTGAAGAAAGACAAAGATCTCGCGCAGACGGATCGCTTTGCGGAAGCATTGGACAGAAGAGCCAGCTCGGCGAGGAATAGCACGCCGAATTCACCTGCAGTGTCGCGACGCGGAGATCTCACACCCATTTCCCCAGCTGACACGCCAACGAAGAGAAGATCGTCTGCGCAGGTCAGGCGCAATCGCAATGAGCCTACACCGCTATCGACTATTCCTGGAGTTTACTTTGACGACCAATTCCATTTGGAGAACCCGCGGACATTCGACGTTGTGAGCGAGAATGCGGAAATTGTGCGGCCACCTCCTGGAACTCCTGTTGTCGAACACAGAGCTGCGAATGGGTCTCCATTGCCTCCGCGAAAAGCTCTGGCTACAAATGCTATTCTGCAGGAGAAGCTGAGTTGGTACATGGATACGGTGGAAGTGCATCTAATCAACAGCATCAGCACCGCTAGCAGTGGCTTTTTCGCCGCTCTAGGATCGCTGAAGGAACTACAGACCGAGGCGGAGGAGAGTGTGGCCAAGATTCAAGGCTTGAGGGAGGATTTGCGCAGACTCGACAAGGAAGTTGCAGTGTCAGGGTTGGAAGTGGCAGCAAAACGAAGACGGAGAGAGAATGTTGGAAAGCTTGGACGAGCAACAGCGCAGGTCCAGAGTGTGGTGGAGAACGTGAAAAAAGCAGATTCACTTGTCGATGAAGGTGCCTACGACGCCGCAGCAGATCAGATGGATCTAGTGGGAAAACTAGTCTGTGGACAGGCAGAACCGGGCCAGGAAGATCAAGAGCTGATCGACCTGCGGCCGTTGAAAGCCTTGCAAGGACTCGATTCTGGTTTGCAGGAATTGCAACTACGGATAGGAACTGGATTCGCCAATCGCTTTACTTCCATCCTCATCGAGGACCTCCGTGCGCATGTGGAGAAAGTATCGAATGCCGATACTCTCAAACGATGGTCTCGGCAGCGAGGGATCCCGCCGACTTACATGGAGACCTCACCCCAACTTCGCGCGGATCTTTTGTCGGCCCTGAGCGGCCTTGCGAGGGCAGGGCATACGGCACCTGCCACGGCTGCCTATCGCGAGGCTGTGAACAAAGAGATGAAGACTCTCATCAGGAAGTTTCTCCCTAGTAGCAGTGACGACGATGCAGATTCCATGGTCTCTACTTCCACTCGTGGCGGCAGAGGAGCAATGAGCCAGCAAGAGAAAAGCACTATCCTCGCTCGAAACCTCCGCGCTCTGGATTCTGAGGATGCTGAGAAACTCCTCATCGGAGTTTATACTTCCGTCGGGGAAGCTCTACGACGCGTCTCTACACAAACGAAAATCTTGCTGGACGTCACGAGTAGCATGTCACCTCCTGACCCGACGTCTCCGCGTCGTGCAGGCGCCACAACAACGAACGGTACACCGAAGCCTACTGTCCAGGAAGAACTATCCCAGACACTGGATATGTCCTCCCTTTTAGGTGTCGCAGTCGATACCTCCCAGACCCAAATTACACGAGTCCTGAAGGTCAGAAATGAGCAAAGTGTCCGGCTGCCTGTACCACTCTTTCTACGCTACTTTCGCCTCAATCGTCTGTTCGCTGATGAGTGCGAAGCAGTTTCTGGTCGCAGTGGAAACGTCCTCAAGGGAATCATCAACGCGCAAATCTCAGGTTTTGTGCAAGTTCTTGGGACTTCTGAGACGGAACGCATAGCGGGAATCCTTGATGGAGATCTCTGGAATGCAGAAGACTTCACTCTCGAATCTTCTGGTCTTCTTCAGCAGATCCTTGCGAGTGAAGCTTCAGATCCGGCAGAATGGACGAATGTCACGATGCCGTTGTGGGATGAACCCTCCGTATCCACAACAATCACTACGAACGGTAGTGGTGCGGAGACTACAAAAGCCCGACCCGCAAAGATCGGAGAGGAAAGTTATCCACTTCCTGTATCCGCGACATCACTACTGCCCACCATCTCGACATTCCTGAGTTTGACCACAGTCTTCCACTCCAGTATCACGGCTCCAATAGTCACGGCACTCCTTGAAGTCCTGAAGACCTTCAATTCGAGAAGTTGTCAGCTCATCCTCGGAGCCGGCGCAACGCGCTCCGCAGGTCTGAAGAACATCACGACAAAACATCTCGCACTCGCATTCCAGTCCCTGGCTTTCGTTCTTGCCTTACTACCAGCTATCCGCGGCTGTGTAAACCGCCACGGAGGCACCGGAACAGCATCCGAGTTCGACAAATACGAAAGGCTAGTCAAGGAACACCAAGGCGGAATCCGGGATAAGCTTGTGGAAATCATGGTTTCAAGAAGCAACGCTCACGTGAAAGCTATGAACGCGATTGACTTTGACGCTGCGTCAACTTCAGAAAACATCAGTCCGTATATGGAGACTCTGACGAAAGAAACGCTCACGCTGCACAGAGTGCTGGGGAGATATCTCAGTGATGCGGAAGTCGGGACGATAATGCATCGGATTCGGGAAGGGTACCAGGAACAATGGCTTGCTGCGTTCAAGACTGTGGGAGTTAAGACTAAAGGTGGGAAAGAGAGGTTATTGAAAGATGCGGGTGGTTTGGAGAGGTTGGGCAAGATTGAGGGGTTTGGGGAGCTGGGAAGGGAAGTGCGTGGTGTTGTTGAGGAGATAAGTGTTAGTGAGCCGGAGGCTAAGGGGAAACTTGAGAAGGAGAAAGAGAAACAAGAAGGGGAGGTGGAGGTTATGTTTGAAGCGGAAGCTGAGAATGGTGATGATGATAAACAGGACGAGGGGAAATAATTATCATGAGTATAAGAGATGTTTTTACCCCTGGGAGCTTTCCTGCTCTTTCCTCTTGGTTCTCTTTTCGCGCGGATGACTGGAAATCTTTCGGGTCGATCTGGCTGGCTTCACGCTTCCTCTCCAAGGCAAGACATTGAGGTCATCCTGGCTCTCACTCACGATTGTGTTTGAGAGCTTTTTTCATGAGACCGGCACCTTGGTCGACCTGATCTGCTGCTGGACTTCCTACTTCACCCACGGTAGCTGCCCACACGACAAGCACGAAGACTTTTGAGATCTCAGAAAGTCTTGTGACTTTTATCGCAAGACTGGAGAAAGACAATCAACTGGAAACACTACTGGAGAAGACAAGGAGAGAAATCGAAAAATTCAAAACTTTTGTGTACAACAGCCGTAAATTCGGTCTATCTATTACATTTGCGCCACCATATCCAGGAGTTGTAAACGCCCTGCTCTAAACATTTGGGGTATCTTTCTACATTGAAAACCGCTCGTCAAAAAAACCATCGTCAAAAGCAACTGTACAGATAGGAGAGCAAAGCGGACAGAGAACGATGAGCACGCTGGCTCTCTAAGAGTCCCAGATGGCGCCGAAAGCAGCCACACCGCGCGTCTCCATGCCATAGACAACCTTCTGCGTGAGAACGGGATTGCTGATGATGACGACCGCCTCGGCGTTGAACTCCTTGTAAGCGGCGTACGCAAGACCGACGATATCGGTGCGTCCGTGCAGAGTGTCGTAGATGACGGCGTTGGGGTCGGAGCGGCGGACTGCGGCGTTGATGGCGGGTCCAAACGAGGCGTCGGGTGATCGGACGGTCCAGACGATTCTGCAGGCCCATTCAGGGTGGCACTGGAAGAAGGACAGCGTAGGACCGATGCCGGTGCCTGTGGCCATGACGACGACGCGGCGAAGGATGAGAGCGACACCCATGACGCCCATGGTGGGAGCGCCGCGAGTCCAGAGGTACTTGGGTGGATTGTCGACGAGCTTCGTGGTCCAGTCGCCGTTCTTGGCGATCAGGACTGTGTAGCCCTTCTTGCCGTCCTCGTTGGGGATCGTGGCGAAGCCGTGGTTTTCGAAGAGAGGCTTGGTTGAGAGGCGGATGCCCTTGCAGGTTGGCATGAGCTTGTCAGAGTGCATGGTCAGGAGCATGGAGTGATCGGAGATCTTCTCCACGTCGTAGGTGAGCCTGCGAAGGTGCAGCCACGGGTAGACGAGCAGGCACATGATGATGACGAGGAACCAGAAAGAGGGCGTCTGGACCATGACGATTCCCCAAGCGGTACCTGTCGAGTGTGCCTTGACCGAGATGAGGATGGCGGTTTGCGTGATGATGATGATGACAGCGCAGTAGCCAGCGTAGCGATGAGTCCACTCCCACTGGTTGTGGTACTGCGCTCGGATCGTTGGATAGGCCAGACCGATGAGCACGAAGAAGAGAAAGAGCATCAACGCAACCGTTACTCTAAAACAGTTGAGGAAGACGACTGGTCCTTCGAACGTGCGCAGGAGGAGAACAGTGAAGCAGATGTACCACAGGAGGGCGCTGACGCCGCAACCGGAGTGGACACCGCCGTAGCTGTAGACCTTGGAGGCGTGCTTGCGGACAAACAGCGGCCACGTGAGCGGCATGGAGGTCACGCTTCGGAAGAGCATGTTGATGAAGTGCTCGTGGCGGGCCAGAGATGTGGCGACGATGTTGGCCCCGACGGCGGTGGCGGCGCCTTCGTAGGTGAGGAAGCCGGGACTCATGATGTTGATGCCGCCGAAGACGCACATGACGAAGAGGTTGATCAAGAAGACGATGATGAAGAGCCGACGGTAGACGGAGAGGAAACCAAAGCGGACCTTGTTGTAGGCGTCGGAGTGGAGTGGCTTGGGTAGAGGATGCGCAGCGATGTAGGCGTCAGCCATTTCCTTGTCGTAGACTCTGTTGGTGTCGAGTTCTTCGATGCGCACATTCTTCTCGGGTACGTACTTGGCCGTAGAGATGGATTCGCTGGATTGTTTGAGGCCTGCCAATGGGTCGATCACGCGGTACGAGCCTGGTCCGCGGCACCGGAGGTCTTGCACGACGTACTCAGGCAGGGTTTCGGAGGAAGTGTTGATGCCTTGAGAGCTGTCGACGCGAGTGAGTGGTGTTTCAGACGAGATGGTGCGGAGGTTGTCCATTGGGAAGCAGGTTTGGTCGATGTGGCAGGCCTCCTCATGGTTGAACTCGAAGGTTGGTGACTTGGGCGAGGTCTCGCCCGAGATGTGCGCGGGAAGCGGGCTGGCCAGCGAGATTTCGGTGAAGGTGTTCTCGTCGGAGGTGGCGGTGGTGTTTTGCGGGACCGCCGCGTAGGCGCCCGAGGTGGTGGTGGTGGAGTGCTCCATGCTTTGCGGCGTAGGAGGTGGCGAGGTCGAGCGCGGGTCCGTTGTGGGTGTAAGAGACACGTCGACGATGCGCGGAGCCACGGTGGTGGGTTGGGCGTCGATGTTCGAACGAGGCGGAGACGCCAACTTCGAGTCGACTGTCGTGGCGTAGAGATTGATGTGGGGATCTAGTGCAATGCAACAATGAGCAGTCTGTCCAGCCAGTGGAACAGATCAAGTGGTGTAGTTGTAGTGCGGACTAGGTGGATGCAAAGCTGGATGAAAGGAGGAAGAATGTCGAGACGATGGCCGGGTTAAGTGCAGAATTGGGCGGGTCGCGGCCCGTAGTGGGGTTCCCAAATGGGAAGGAGCAGTGAATGAACGGCCCCGAACAAGAGCATTGTCAAGATGTCACTCTTTGTGCTCCAACAATGAATCTCACGCGTGAATGGGACTGTCCTGGGAGTAACACAATGCGAACTCCATCGACTGAATCCGGCGATTATACGACAACAAAGGGGGGAACAATATCACCTACTGCCGAAATGACATTTGGGAAATGGCATTAGCTGCGCTTTGTCGGAAAGGCATTGACGTCCATTTTCGTCTTCTTTGATGGCAGCGAAAGGAGATGAGCGACACCCATACTTTGTCCCTTCGGGAGACTCATTCTTATCGACAGCATTCGGACCCATGCTTTGTTTCGGGGTGCCCTTGCGGACTGCGAATGCTGTGGGTATGATGGTCGATCGCGTTTGATGATGAAGCTGCCAGTATTGTTAACTACTGGTATATACCAGCCGGAGAAGATCAGAATGAGTATACGTACTTGCTGAGCGGACTGGCCTCCTTCGTTTGACTCCGGGCCTGGTTTCCACGTCGCATCTTCTTATGAAGCGAAGACGGCTTGGCCGTAGGCGGATGATCTTCTGTACACAGCCCTAGCAGACCTCGTGGAAGGATCAGGCTAATGCACTCAACGCTGCATAAGTCCATGCAGCCCTTGACTCCTTCGGTATTTCTGGAGATGAGGGTTGCTATACACGCATGAGCTATCGGTAGTTGTTTGTGAAGGCTATTTTGGCTACATATGCAGCTGCTGCGTCCTTCGTTGGTTGTCTACAAAGCTGCATGGCGTGGAATTCTCCGCAACGGCAATTGACTATCGGGCGAGCAAAAATAGTGCCAATATTCCCAGGTGATGAGGTTTGAAAGATGCCAATATTCCCAGGTGATGAGGTTTGAAAGATGCATCAAAGCAGGCAACATCACTGGTGCCTCATCATCTGGTTCGTTGCAAGGAACGATGGATGGGTCGAGGCTGCAGTAGCTCGCCGTCGGTCATACTACTGCTCAGACGTGCTTCGTTGCAACCTTGTTGGTCCAGGATTGGACGGATCCTCATGTCTGCGGCTGTGTGAGGCCGTCGCCCGACGACTTGGAAGTTCGTCGCACAACGCTAGCCAAAGTGGAGCTTATGCCAACGTCTGCTCTCAAGATCCAGCATGTTACCATTTCCTGTCGGTGGACACTGCTGAAGTGGGAGGAGACACTTTCCTTCTACCAACAACAGCCTTGCTAGAACCTCACCGGTGAACTTTCCAACTGGAGGCAACATAATTGACTAGCGGTAGCTTCGCTGAAAGATCAGGCAGTGTTGGAACTGTTCAGCTGCGAAGCAAGTGATGCCTCGGGCTAGACCCACTGAGCTGAATGATTCTTCGCTCGATGGTTGGCCGGAATCGGCTCGAAGCTATCAGCTTTCGTTCTGGCGTCTCTAGCTTTGCGAGCGGCACAGCCTTGCGGAGCTTTCTTCTTCCCGTCTTAATGCAGGGCGAAGCCATCAGCTCCGGCGCCACGTGGAGATGTACCATGATTCCAGATTCTCCAGAGCTTTCACATCACGCAATGAAGTTTGCGTTTATTTCTACAAGTTGCCAGAAGGCACTTTCGCAGGCCTCATGATGTTTTGGTCGCAAATCGACGTTGAGATTCGCGATCATTAGCCGAGCAGATCCTGTCGCCAATTGAGTAAACCAGTCGGTACACAAAAGACAACCGAACGAAAGCCAACATATTGGAAGAAGCTTCGCATGCAGTCGCATCTTGCGATCCTACAGTGTGTTGGCGTTGGTTTGAATCCATTCGCCAACAGCCCGGCGACTGCCACGCAATACTCAAGCTGAGCATACTGCTACTGCACGGCAGCGAGTATTTCGAGTTGACTGGAGACGCTAGTGGTTCACCGGTATGCGCTTGACTCAGATGCCCTTTCAGCTCGCTTTTGGGGCCGGATTGATAGTGGTGCTAGGTCGTGTTGGCATGCACTATTGCCGCGGTTGTTGAATGCGGGCCATGTTCATCTCTGCATGTTCATGCATCCTACTGTTGTGAAAAAGGGCCAGAGGGCAAGGAAACAGTTGAATGAAATGTCAAAGTTGGATATGTGTTGAAAGTCGTCCGCTGTGTCCTTCCAACGGGATCTACATCCTTTCTCACGCCATGGCACCTGTCCCATTTATCGACACTATTTATGGACGAGCTCCCGAATCTGAAGCTGAGTATCTACCTTACTCCAGCGTAGGATGCTCTGCACCTCCAGTATCCTGCGAGCACACTATGCTACGCTGGGCTAAAGCTTTCCAAGTCGCAAGATCGCATCCATGCTTCCGCCATTCACACCAGGCGTGCTATTGCTTGTGGCTATAAAGTCTCTTGAAGGCACTTGCGGACCTGTCTACACACATTCCATTGCAAGTGGTCGTTTCAGTGTCTCAGGCTCAGCGTTAGACATACTTCGACATTGGCTCAGAGACTCGAACAAATTTTGAGACGCATTCTTTGTCCTCGAGGATATCCGCAACGCCCAACTCGACAGCCAAGATCTCTTGCGGACGCATTACACAGTACAAGCCCATTGTTGGTCCGAGAGCTATCGGTCTGAGCCATTGTCGCGCTTCTTTGATTGCTTTGGCAACCATTGTGACATTGTGCGGAATCCAGCATTGTTCGAGTTTGAGATTTTTTTTTGTCGCAGGTCAATTACAATGGAACAAGACCATTCACTCACCCATACACTCCGCCCACATGCCGACTACATAAGCATCAAATGGGTGCGGCTTCTGGCGTTTCTCCCCTGGTATCCAACAAAGTCTTCCAGACGCACGCACATCAATTACTTCGACTGGCTCGAAGTTTTGATCAGACCTATCTCTCGAAGCCTGACTCAGATTATCAAGATCTTGAGATCTCCCATCGACGAACCGGCAGCTCTGGAAGACATCCAAATTATCAGGTACGTTACTTCTCCTCATCGTCACCGCTTTGACCTCCGTGGAAGTCGCTCCTGCTTCAAAAGCGGACCCACTTTTCATGTGCATCAAAAACGTGCTCAAAACTTTCCCTCTTCGACAACAACACATTGCTAACTTTTCGCGCTAGAAACCTGAGCTCTCCTCAAACCTATCTCTCCTCTCCCGCATCCGCCGATATGGCTATTGGCACATCAGCTCCCGGGAGGGAGTACCCAGACATCTGCTCCTGGACGCTCTTTTCCGCAGAGTACGACGAGCAGCGTCCGGTCCTCATCGATGCAGTCAACCCATCCCGCTTCATCACCAAGGCCAAGGCCATTCAGATGATTGCATCTCTTGCAGGCGTCTTCCGACCGGATAGCACTGTCTGTCTTCATCTCGCCAACGACATCACGTACCCACTTTTGTTCTTGGCTATTCTCGCTTCAAATGCGCGCTGGCTTGGGACCAACATCGCCTACACCGCCGCTGAACTTACGCACATCTTTCGAACATCCAGGACGGAGTGTGTCATCACTGATGCCGAGCATTACAAGGCAGCCCGCGCTGCAGTTGATGCGAGTGGTACGGACGCTGAGATCGTGCTCTGGACCGACATTCTGGCAAATCCTAATCAGAGCAATCTTCCAAAACTTGTCAGACACTCCGCTGGTCGTCAAACATCCATGACTCAGCGCAGCATCTACGACTTGCAGCACAATGGTACCCTCGCTAATCTGGCATCTGCTCTTCGAAACGTCAATGGCAACTCCATTGCCACCCTCATGAGCACTTCAGGTACCACCGGGTTGCCAAAGATGGCGGCACGGACGCACAAGGCCCATGTACTCGAGTCTCTCGCCATGGAGGACAAGAACTCCGAAAAGCCATACCATGTGACTCGTCTCTTCTGCACGCCCATCTTCCATGCATTCTCTTCTCCGGAAATGCTCATCAACTCTCTCCGCACTGGTTCCACGAGCTATTTCATGAAGCGTTTCGACATCGTCTTGTTTCCGGAGAAGATCGCGGAGTTTGGCATCACAGAGATCTACGCACCTCCGCCAATGCTCGCGCTACTTCACAACAAACCAGAAACTCACTCGAAAATCCAATCTCTACGCGGTATCTACACTGGTGGTGCCCCGTTCGCCCCAGAACTTCGTGCTCGGTTTTTGAGTATTTTTGATGAGAACCCGAACCCACCGCACATTCGACAGGTGTATGGAATGACAGAAGGCGGCTGGTTTTGCACGTTCAAACATCCTATCAACGATCAGACCGGCGCTGTGGGCAACCTCGTTCCCGGTTACAAGATGAAGATGCTGACCACCGGCGAGCATGCTTCGACTTTGGATGACGGCACAGCAGTTGGCAAACTCTACATCAAAGGCCCGCAACTCATGACTGGCTATATGGGAAACCCCAAAGCCACCGCTGAAGCTTTTGACGAGGATGGCTGGCTCGACACTGGCGACATCGGCTACATGCGCAACTCGAAGGTCTATCTTGTCGACCGCGCCAAAGATCTTATCAAGGTCAATGGTTGGCAGGTGGCACCCTCTGAGATTGAAGACAGTCTTCTCAAGTCCGACAATGTCCAGGATGCTGCCGTAATCGGCGTCGGTCATGGTCTTCAAGAACATCCACTCGCATTCGTCGTCCGGACCAACGAAACCGTCACAAAGGAGGCGCTCAAGGCTTTCTTGCTCGAGCGTCTCACCCGCTACAAGGTCTCAAGCATGGACATCAAGTTCGTCGAATCAGGCGAAATCCCAAAATCGATTTCAGGCAAGATCCTGAAGAAGGACTTACGTCAGAAGTTCGCGCATCTTTACTAGAGAGCGTGAGACTTTCACGGAGTCGTTGGCGGGATTCCCATCAGCATGATGTGTGCGGCGAGGTTTGAAATCAGGCGTTGGACTTGCATTTGCACATTTAGCAGGGCGTTACATGGCGCTCCTTCCGAAAATCATTAATTCTCTCTACCGCCCATTCTCTGTTCCAATTTCATGATCATAAGTTCTGAACGTTCCTGCCTGACTACATGTAAACCTCCCTAACCAGTGCGTACAGGCAAAACTTTGCGGCTGGCTGTTTGCCTTCTGCTTGCTTCTAATTGATGGATTAGAAGCACCAACATGACTATCCATTTCTCCCGTAATATCCTTCGCGGTCGTTTTGGGCGAGCTTCTCCGACCGTTTCGTAGAAAATGACACAGCAGCCAATGATCGATGGAAGCTTCGTAATCATAAGGGTAGCTCGACCACCCAAGGAGCATTCACCGGCTTGTATCCCTCGTCCATGATCGCTGCATTCACCATCAACGTGCTGACGCCTCGTGTGATGTTGAAGTCATCAGCTAGTCCTTCGCATCCAGTCTTGCTGACCTTCAAAACAACTCCGTCTGTCTCCTGCGAAGCATTCCATACTTTTCTTTCTACTCCATAACCACCGTGAATATGTCCGAAGCAGTGCATTAGTGGTGCTCTGCGCTGCACCTCGTTCAAGAGTGACTTGCATCCAGCATGCCCAGTTCTGCAATAGTCCAACACCTCGAATGGCGGACCGTGTGTCATTACGATATCAACGTTCTCTGGAATCTTCCAGCGAGCCTCGTCACGCGGGTACCCAAATGCCCAATCACAGAATTCAGGCTGGTAAGGTGATGCAAATATCTTGAAGCTTTTGCCACTTTTGAGCGTGAAGTTGTGTGTACCCTCTTCGAGATATGTCACTCCGGCGGCTTGGGCCAGTGGTCCGGTCATGATGTCCACGGCCTTTTCGTGCTCATCGGGATCGTCGTCTTCGTCGAGATGCGATTGCCAGTACCTCCCGTCAAGGCTTAGATCATGGTTACCAGAAATAACGAGCTTCAGTTCAGCATCGAAGTGGCCAAGCATCTGCAGTGCTTTCTTGTAGGAGGATAGACCGCCGACCGAGGTGAGGTCGCCGCAATGTAAGACCACGTCTACTTTGGGAAGAGCTTGGGTGAGTGGGCATGGACCTGCTGTCTCCTTGTCGAAGTTGTGCGTATCTGACAGAATCATGAATTTGGCCATGGTGTTGGATGGGGTAGTTGTCAGAGTTGTGATGGTTATGACAGTAATGATTTGCGGGTGGATTTTCTCCAGAAGTTTGAAATTTATCAGGAGTTGAAGAAGACTCACATATGGCGAGCCGTACTTGCCGTAACCTTACTTCAACAACTCATGGTACATATAGCATTTCCGTGCATCGGATCATAATTGGACGTCAAAAGGGTTCCAGCTTGGCAGGGAGCTCAGCCGATACAGTCGAGAGGACAAGACATGGCTCGCGGGACTCAAGACTACTCTCCCAAGGCCTGTCATCACCAATCAGCGGTTTCTACAACGTGTAGAATCAAAGCCGGTGCAAGATTTTGGCTGAAGGTCAGTCAAGGTCGCTTGCTTGTCTGCGAAGGACTTGATTGTCGGTGTACCGATCTTTCATGTGGAGCATTGGATGTGCTGTCGCGTTGCTCGATGGCCATTCTGAACCTTGCTGCACTCTTACCAAAACCTTGATATATGCCCGAGCCGTCGCAATGTGGTCTGCTTATGTAGACATGGCTTGCTCAATGTGGCTGCATTTGCTCCTAGCTCTGCTTAGCCTCAATTTGGCAGCTCCGCGAATGCGCTCAGCGCAAACATGAGCCCAAAACTAATCTTGAATGCAACATTGTCCTGAACTGCACTCCGCAGATCGATACCCTTGACATAACCCTGCAGCTTCCGGTAAGGAATCAGATGAACTCCGTAGCTCTCGGCCGTCTGTACACCAGCGATGAGGAGACCGATGAGAAGCACGAGTGACTTGGAGAAGACAGATACACCGAGTCCTGCTACCAACCCTGCGCAGCAGATATGTTAGCATTGCTCGTGGGGCGACTATCTGGAAAGGCATACCTATAATGCTTCCAGCGCTTAGTTGCCGAATGGCTTTTGGGTTCATGCGACCGCGGCTGGTAACGGGGACAGAAGCATCATTTTGGTACTGGGAGAATGACCAGTCTCTTGGACTTGCAGCAGAAGGTGAAGAGTCCAGAAGCAATGGGCGGCGCTGTGATCTGAGGGTGTAGAGCGCGGCAGAGACCCCAATGCCGCTTCCGAGGATGAGCGGCGTGCGGAGGGAGTGGCTCAGTATTCCAGGAATTCTGAAGGACATTGCTGCGGGTGGTAAGGACCGGAGGTGTTGTATGTGAGGTGTGTTCGCGTTCGCTTGCAGACGCGAGCTTCGTGGGAAACGACGTCAGAACATGAGCTAGAGTTGATGCTGACTAGGGTTAGTGTTGGGGTAGCAGGTATGCGTGAGTCCAGGATGGTCAACGAAGCAGAACATGAACAGGGCAATACATTGATGTGTTCAAACTTGCTGCGCTTTGGTTTGGGCTTCAATATGTCTATTTACCTATTGAGAAGACGTTTTACGTGGTTGGCAACATTGCGGCAACTGACGCATGTATCATATCATGGGAGACATATACAAGTACGTCGATGGATATTTCATCTGAGCAAGAGCCGTCGCATGGAAAAAGAAGCATGGCAAGCGCACACCCGAGAACAATCGATAATGACAAGAGTTCGATCATTTGCTAGCGAATGCTCGAAGACGAGCACCGTCGGAGCATAGAATCGCTCAAATCAAGTTGCTGCCTCTCGCGACAGCAACGAGTCGACCAACGACCACTACAATGTTCGAACAAGGTTAGGAAAACCACGACCATCTACACGTGTCCTGCTCTATTTGATCTGTAACCTTATTGACCCGAGGAGCTACCGACACATGACGAGGCAATTGACTGATGAAGTCGTGAATTTCTGGGATCGAACATTCGTCAGTCATCCTCTCACCTATGACACTTTCAGCTGGCCATTTTCGCGATTGTCGTGATCGTCGTTGATATGTCCATAAGGTGCATTGATTGCGAATCTGCGATGTCGCCCCGCTGTCTGGGTTGGATCTACAGCAGGCCGTACATTGAAGATCAATATAGATCAGGCTCTTCCGACTCGCTCAGCAGCCGCGGATCGTTCCAACTTCCAAGAATCCAAATCAATGCCCTATGTTACTACACGAATGGGAGGACTAGTTCCTAATCCTTCGCGCGTTGCGGCTGGCCGCCGTTCGCAAGACTGCCGCAACTCTCTCGGGATCTTGTCTGAATCAAGAAGTAGCACCAACTCAAGGACAAATGCGAAGTGATGCGAGCATGTAGAGCGACATGATGTGATACCTGTAAACTTACCTTCTTTTAGGAGTTGTAGAGCGTACTAATAGAGGAAGTCTGAACTGAAGTCGATCGCACCCAAGCTTTTGAGTTCGCACGTTCTTTCATACTGAGATTGAGTTCTGGAGAAGCGTGGCAAGCCTGTCTGTCTGTCTGCCTCGTGCGAACCACCGAGGCACCAGAGGATGTCGTGAGGGTTTTTGGTACACTAAAGTAACTTCTTGGCAATGATGTTTCCTGTGCCGAACATGGCAGTATCTCGCCTGGATACAGTATCGTGCATGGTAAAGACTGTAAAAGTAGCTCAAGTATGCAGCGAGACGATCCCTATCGCGTTCCGTTCGAATTCAAGCATTCGCGACGATCGTGCTGTAGGGTGCAACGCCCGGAAAGAAACTGACGGGCCATGATGTCGGTATTGGGATGCTCACGGTCGTGCCGAAGCCTGTGGCCAGATCGCCGACCATGGTTGTCGCCTCGTAGCCAGTCGGTGCGACAGTGACCGTGGTCGTTGTCGCGGCGTAGGATGGAGAAGCACTATCACCTTCCTGCAGGCAAAATGGAGGATCGTCCGAGGTGGTATATGCGCTCTCGCAGCTATACCACTGGCTCGAGCCACTTTCGGTCCACATTGCGAAGTCTGTGATGTCGACCCCAGTGCACGGCGCTCCATCTGCGCAGATCAATCTCACAGGTCCTCGGGTAGAGCCATCCTCTTCAGTTCCTGTCCAATTCGAAACTTGGATGTTGCTGTTTCAAGGTCAGCATGTCGCTATTCAGCGCCGATAACGACAAAAGCAGCGGTAGACAAACTTCAGTTGGACTCCGTCGCCGGCGATATTGGCGATGCTAGCCCAGTACTGATCGAGATCTAGAGAGTAAGCATTTCCATGGCCAATGAAATTCTCCAATAACTGAGTGTGGGAAGATAAGGTCAGCGATGTCCTAGCTGGGGAGTGCGAGTGTGGGCGTGCTCCAGGATGTGCATGCTCAAAACCTTCGCAGATCGGATCGCACCACGACAACGCTGAGGACCGCTAGCATGATCCACTTACGACGTTCGAAACGGTTCCATTTCCTCCGTTGGATTTGATCATGTACATCTGGTTCGAAGCCCAGGTGTAAACGTTTTTGTAGGTGATGTCGCTCACGTTGACACCTGACCCCAACGAACCCATTGCACAGCCACCTGACCGATTGCAGTAGATGTTCTCAATCAGAATGTTGTTTGACGGAGACTTGACCGTGACCTGTATGCGGCTGAAAGTCAGCGATGCGTCGGTGAATTTGGAACCAGGGGAGCCTACGCATTCATCTTTGTTAGTAACCATGATATCGTGAGCCCAGATGTTTGTCGAGAAGATGTCAATGCCGTCTAAGCCGCCCTACAAGGAGACGAGGGCAAGTGTCAGTTTGTGATCAAAGTGATGCGATTCGCTTGACCCACCATGTCTCCGCCACGGATCAGCATATTGTAAACCTCGCCACTGTCGCAAGTGTCCATCACCAAATGGAAGACTGGAGCATCCACAAGAATGATATCGTGAATGCTGAAGTTGTCCACTTCATACAGTCGAAGCAAGCGAGGTCCGGAGGCACCGTCCGCATGCAACTGATAACCATTGCCTTGGATGACACCCGCGCCTGTCGATGAGAACAATTCGAAGTCGGAGGCATGCTCAACGACTGTAATCAAGTGGTGAGCGTAAGGTCGCCTGCGGAGTTTTATAGGGCCGTGAAAACTCACATATCATGTTCCCGCCATCAGTGCCAGTACGGGTTATGATACCGTCCAATTGCAAGGCCCACGCGCTTCCGCCAGTCAATGTTACCCAAGTGTCCTGGGGCGATCGATGAGCGTAAGTCAATGGATTGCACACATCGGAGGGTGTTACTCACCAAAGCGTAATCACCGTCTGGAATTACGACAACGCCTCCTGCAATGCAGTCATTGTATGCATCGAGCAATGCGGTCGAAATATCGGTCTCCCCATCAGCGGTCGCTCCATAGTCAGTGATATCTGAAAGTGAGTTATAAAGGTAAGCAAAGATCTCAGGCATCGGGAGAAACCACAAAAGACATTCGAGACATGATCTTGATGCCTTCCATGGTTGATTCTGCCTACCGCACGTCTTCACAGCTTTTTTATCCGCCACACTTGTTAGAGGACCAACAGAGCCCTGTAAGTCCGCTGACTGCGCGATGACTTGGACCGCCACGAAAAGTGTGAGTACCCAGATAGCAAGCATTTTGCTGGCTGCAGCGAACGGCAAAAGGTAATGGAAATGGAGAGTCTGCCAGAGAAGAGACTCTTTTGGGGACTTGCATGGCTCTTTCATACCTACGACATAACGGAATATTTCTTCGGTCCCCGCGTGGTGGCGTCTTGGTTATAGTGAAATAGATTGAGCCATGCCCTGAATGTGCATACATGAAACATCTCTGGAAGACGAGTTGACGCGGACTGAGAGGGGATGGCCGTCGCTTGCAACAGGGAAATGCGTCGCTTGCAAGAAACGGGAGTCTTCAAAAATCGCGCTTTAAGGACAGAAGGTACGCTCTCGGCTGGTATTGACCAGAGGTGAAGTGTGTAGTATCGAGAAAGACGAGGTGAGGTGTGAAACCAAGACGAGCACCTTGATGGCCTCGCCGTCGCACTAGCCGGGCTGATCCGACAAAACGATACGCGCTAGCTGCACTGCCGATAAGATGAGTTGAACCTCACCACAACCATCAACATACACGTCAATCAACACCTTACCCAGCGATGAGTACACTAGAGCGTGGAAAGCGCCATAAGCAGCGCAAAGTGCTTCTTATGGGACGGTCTGGGGCCGGGAAGTCGTCAATGCGCTCGATCATATTCAACAACTATGTCGCAAAGGACGTGCGAAGACTAGGCGCCACTGTCGACGTCGAGCACGCGAATATCAAATTCATGGGTAACCTCATGCTAAATCTATGGGACTGCGGAGGGTGAGTGCTCGGATGGAGACGCTTTGGACTATGACGGAGGGACAGGCTGACAGACCTTCTCTGCAGACAAGACTCCTTCATCGAGTCCTATCTAACGAATCAACGATCGCATGTCTTCTCTTCAGTGGCTGTCCTGATATTCGTCTTTGATGTCTCCTCCAAGGAAGCCGCATCGGATATGCTCAGTTTTGCGTCTACTATTCGCGCTTTACAAGAATTCAGTCCGCAGAGCAAGATATTTGTCCTTATTCACAAAATGGATCTCGTACGTCCAGACCAGAAAAGCACTGCCTATCAACAAAGAATGAAAGATATCCGCGCTACTTGCCAGGACGAGGGATTCCATGGCCAACAGGTCGATTTTTGCCCCAGTTCTATATGGGACCAAAGCTTATACAGAGCCTGGACGCAAGTGATATATTTTCTGGTTCCAAATGCCACCGTGATTGAAAGCATGTTATCAAAGTTGGCCGAGCTTCTCGATGCTCGTGAAATGATACTATACGAACGGACCACATGTCTCGTGGTCACGCATATCACCCGCGCAAGCGAGGAGCGAAATCCATACACCGACCGCTTTGAGAGGATTAGCAGCATCCTCAAAACGCACAAACATTCAATGTCCAAACATACAGGAATGATGGCGTCGGAGGTCTCATTCGCAGAGATGCAAATAAAGACTGGAGCGTTCATGTTCTTCATCACAAGGCTTACGGAAAATACAAACTTGGCGATAGTAATGCCAAGTGACGAGGCGTGCTTCAATGCTGCTCGGGTGAATGTTCAGCTTGCAAGGAAAGAATTTGCCCATCTCGACATCGTGGAAAAGAAGGGAAAGGAAGCGCAACACCTCCACGCTACTCGCGAGCATGGAGCAATTGGAGACGATGGCAGAGGTAGCGAGGACGACTACCCTTCCCAAGGGCTACTGAAAGATGGATAAGTGGTTGGTGTGGTTTCACAACAGGCATCGCCTATTTGGAATTCTCTTGACAGCGGGTTGCTGGAATGGCTGTGCTTAGACGATGTATCTGGCCTGTCTCGCTGTCGCATCACCGACGATAACAAGGTTACAGGGTAGGCCACACGCGGCATCTACCGGCGCTGTGGACCCAGTGCAATGCGGCAAAGGTTACAGAGCTAACGGGCGCGATGTTGCTCTCCTGAATCCTCGTCAGGCTTCATGGGTCATGTCCGAGTCTTGCTTGCACCCTGCAAGCCAGCGATGAGGCCTTAAGGTCCGACGCTATGCGCACATCGCCGCTTCGCGGAATAATTACCGCCATCCCCATCCAAGCTATGGCTTCAGGCGCGGAACTGCAAGACTAGAGCCGTCGGCATGTTTGTGCTTGGACGTCGGGAGATGGATTCGGCAGAGCGATGGCCTAGGTGTCCACTTTTCTTCCGGGCAAATTCGACAAACTGCAGAGCAATGCCGGTATTCAAAACATACCCTAACTGGGAAAGACGCGCGAACTGCTCGTGAGGCAAGGGTTGCGGTACGGGGCTGCAGGGTATAAAAACCATCCACTGCATAGTAAGCTCGCTTGCGCGTAAGTTCAGCCTCTTCAGCATCGCAGATGACCCCTTTTGGCGTAGGTACATGCATATCTACGCATGCGGCCATCGCCTACAATTTCACCCCAAGAGCAATACTACGTTGTAGGTAGTGGGGCATGTATGTAATGTAAAACTCCACACTTGTGATAGGAGCGAGTGCGGAAAGCGTCTACGGAGTACACGCGCCTGTGATAGCCGAACGTGCACTCCATGTGCTAGTACCCAACTCGCATGGGTTTCACGGGCTTAGGATATAACGGAAAACGAGATCCAGAGATCGTGGAAAAGGTGCGGAAGATGCACTTGCCGGAGAACCTGTATCCTTGCTTGAGCCTTGTCCTTGTCCTGGTTGTTTTGAAGTTTTCAGGGATTGTTTAAAGGTGAGGCACGCGAAACAAACGGGCCGGGCAACGGAAGCTTGTTGCTGTAGACTCGGCCCTTGGACATCGTCGATCTAGCAGCGGCATGTGGAAGACCAATCAAAGCTCACAATGGAGCCGGGTCTCGCACCGAAGATGCGGCGGCGATCAAGCCAGGAAGGGAAGTCGAAACGAGAGTACCTTGTCGGCTGGCTGTGGTCTGCAAGCGAATTTTGAAGACTCGTTCCCTTCCGGACCCGAAATTTGCCTGGCTCCTTGAACAGTGAGTATCTGTGAAGTTACAGGATGATGAGGCTGGTTGTGAGGAGCATCAACGTAATGTATGTACTATTGACATCTGATCTAAATAGTTATTACAGACTTATGCTCGCAAGCACAATCATCAAATCGTAGTGCCGTGGTCCTCCTATGTCTTCACTTGGCACCCCATGTGGCTTGTACAATGGTACTGTCGATGTTTTGTACATGCGTCTCATGCCCCGCGCGTATCAATGTTTGGGCTTCTGTTCTGCGGATCTTCTCTAAGCGCGTCAAAGAAGCTGCGATCGTCTGCGCCGTAAATGCAATCGTCTGCCTCTGCGAATTCTTGCTCCAGAGAGGAGTGCACGCCCCACTCCCGACCGAGCCAGCAACCGCTGCGTGCTGTGAAAGGGTGCTTCAGGACATTGTGAATCTGGTAGTAGCGCTTCTCGCAGACTTTGTCTTGATCTCGGGCGCTGTTCCAGTACCGAGCAAGTTCTCGCAGCGACTCCAAGCCACAGCTAATAAGATCTAAAGTAGACCTGAGATTTGAGTCCAGACCACCAGCACCGACTACGTCAATTGCGGCGAGGATGGCATACCCTGCAAATGGTGTCGTGAATGAGAAGGAGGCAGCGTGGCCATCCTTCTCTACCATGTCCCACTTTGCCGCGCGGAGAGTACTCATCACCTGAAGCAGGTCATGTGAATGCTTATGTGCAGCTCGCACGTTTCGCGCAAGCGACTTCGGGATGAGTGAGTGTCTCACAAACCGGTTCATCTTGACCCAGGCAAGATGGTATAGGACGTGCATCGAGATGAATGGCCCTGCGTATCCTCCCTTGATGCTGCGCTCGACGTTGGACTGAGAAAACTGTAGCTGGTCAGGTAGGCGGGACGACCAGTTCTGCAGTGCGGCTCGGGTGTTCTCGTGAAACTTTTCGTATTCCTCTGCGTAAGCCACTGGCGAACGATGTACCGCGCGATAGATGAAGTTGACCACATCGCCCCAGATCGCAGCGACCAGGATGAGCCAACCCATGGGTGAGATGGCGCTCGTTGCGGTGAGCGAGGCCTTGAGTGGATCAATGGTTCCATTGTTGTAATGAGGAGCGTCTGACTGATAGCCGCGTTCATAAGTTTCTTCAAAGCACGGCAGACGAAGAAAGACATCCTGTGGGTTAATGCTGCTCGACGTTGGACCGCAGTAGCGATCCATGAGAAAGCCGGACCAAAAGGTGCGGCGTTTGCACTCCACCATCTGCTCGGATGAGAAACCGAATTCGTGGTGCGTCTGTCGATTCGCATCGTCCTCCGCGCAGCCTTGTTCGGTGTGGTATCGTAGATATAGTGCAGCTTGAATGCCCGCACCGATGTAATCCCATTCCACACCATTGGCACCTTTAGCAAAGTGGTACATGCCGAGTAGCAAGCGAGTTTGCACAACGCACACGCTGAAGCGTCCAATCTTGGCTTGGATGGCCTCTCCAGCTATAGCCGCACAGCGTTCTGCAAATCCAGCATATTGAACGTCGTCCGCGAAAATGGATCCTACAGCCAACATCGCATACAGAACCATGCGCTCGCTCTGGCTCTTCTCGGGTGCCGCTCTCAGCCAGTGCATGAAGTGATGCCTTGGAAAAATGCAGTATGTCGCATCGTTGACGTCGGCAAAATAGTAGTTGAGCAGATGGACCGTTGCTTCAGGATCTACCAGGTATGGATCTTCCTCCCAGCGTAGTACCCTGGTTGGCATCCGCGATGTATTTGGCGTACCGTTCCGAACCATGTCTTCCGCAGGTTGCACAGCACCATTACTTGCAGTTAGAGGGGAGGTGGAGCGATGCTTCTTAGCTGGAGCTGCAGAAGGAGAAGAGCCGTCCATTGTCCGTCGCTTGTGTGCATTTTCAGGAACCATGTGCGGAGGAGTCGAACCTGTTACACTTTTTTGGGTGGGAGAGTCACCGCCAGCTGGCCAAATCGGAGTCCCACTCGTCTCGGATTGAGACTGATGAGTTGGCGCCCTGAAGATGCTTGGTTAGCTGAAGCAGCAGCAGGCATATTGAAGGGAAACATACTTTCGACACACTCTCTTGGCCTTTTCGCATTGTAAGCAGCTGGCAGCGCCGGGTTCACATTTGATCTTCTTCTCCCTGCAATCGAGGCAGGCCATCGCGAGTCGCTTGCGAGGCTTGTTGGCCTTTGTAAGTCCCCAGGCAGGGTTCACGGTCTCTCCATCCACATGGGTAGGAATGCGGTAGCCACCTTCGTACAAATGGAACGCTCCTTCCCCGGGAACCTCTCGCACGCCAATGTACTGCCGTTTCGACTCTGGCCCGGCGGGTCCAAAGTGATTGCTCCCAGGACGATCCAACGATCCTGCAGGGCTTCGGTATTGTGAATCATCAGCACCACCAGTTGTGTATGGACTGGGAACGCTATTCACAAGGTAAGAGTTTGCTGCTGGTGGGCGGCCTTGTTCACGGCGCGGATCGTGGTATTCCATGGAATGGTCTGGATAATTTGCATATGGAGGAGAGGGAACCTGACTGTCATGTCTTTTGGCTGGGCTCGTCTCCAGTATTGGCAGCTCCATACGACGGTTCTGCTGAGGGTTGTATGAGTGGGCATTTGTGGCCGGAGGTGGTGCTAGCGGTGGATGCCATGCAGGCTGGCCACGACCGTAGTAGCCGTCGCCACTCTGCTGGTTTGTTGGAGGGCCATTCCAGGTATGTGGAGGATATGCAGCATGGGATGATACTGGAGATGCAGAAGTCAAGATATCCTGAAGACGAGGCAGACTCTGTCCTTGCGGTCTGTAATCTGTCTGGACTGGCAATGGACCGCGAAAAGTATCCGGCCTGCTTTGGTGTCCGGGTGCTTCAGACAACGAAGGCGGCATCTGGTAAGACGGTCTGGGTTCCAAAGGACGAGGCAACTCTACGGATGGTCGTGGTGGATGACCATACTGAGGGTGCTCGCCGGAATGGCTCATACGTCGGTCATGATGGAAAGGGTAGTTGCGACCTGAGTCCAGCGCGTGGGTTGCAGCTGAGAACATGGCTTCTAATAAAGCCCAGCAGTGTTTCTCAGCAGAGAAGCTGTAACATCGGTGCTCGCACCAAGTGCGAAGCTAATCGGCTTCCGGAACCTCTCTCGCCAACTCTGGCACTGATCCACGATGCAGAGCAGCAAAGACAAGTTGGCAATCAGTAGGAGGGTCCAACAATGCCGATGGAGAGCAACAGTCTGTGGAAGGGAGATGCAGTCGGTGTCGCAGCGAGGAAGCAGGCAGGAATGGGGTGCAGCATAAGCGGGCAGGAGGGAGGCTGCAGGAAAGCTGCTTGAACGAGTGGCCAGGCTGAGGTCTGTACTGCGCTGAGGCGAGACAAGCGCGGAAGGATAAGGTACTGTAAGAGCAGATGCCAGACAGTGATGGGCAACGGCGGCAGAGGTGCAGTTGGCCTCTCGGTAATGCAGTGCAGAGGTGTAGGTTATGCGCAGCGTCAGGTGCCGATGGAGGTGGGTGGCCAGGTAGTAGTGGTAAGGTAATATTGAGATCAAAGGGCAGCGTTTTCCGTAGCCCGATGGCAGTAGTGGAGGTACACACCCTTGCGCATGGGAGGGGCGCTCCTGAGTCGTCTGCAGCAACGGGCGGCGGCCACGCCGGGTTCAATTTATCGATAACCTGCTGGGCACGGCGGCACGCACGCACGCACGCTCGAAGCCACAGCCGGAATGGTGAATACCAGCAATCGGGAACTCTACGGCGCAGCTGTCCAAGGGTTTGCAGGTGGTGCTAGTCGGCGAGCGTAGCGCCCGCAGCCGCAGAGCAGAGTTTTGACCAGCGTGGCCGCGTCCGCGTCGAAGGATCGCCCGCGTGCCTTGAGCGTCTGTGCTGTGTGCCTCTTTTGCTGTCACTCTGATGCCCAAATCGAGCTGAAGCCAAGCGACCCGCCCCGTCAGCGCCCCCCGTCCATTAGCATAACTTTTACGATATGCTTTGGCTGCCAGTGGCGACAACACCATCTGTCCACTGTCCAGCCGCTCCTGGGCCTTGGCCAGACCCCTCGCTCGCTAGGTATGCCTCCCAAACACGGCAGCATGGGGCAGGCATCACAAGCAATCAAACGGCCTGGGACGATCCCCTCTAGCGGAGCCGCGCACTTGAGCACAAACGGGAAACCTGCCCGCGCCGCTGACAAGCAGAGTTGCAGCAGCCGAAAGTCTCAGCGCAAGACATCCATGCTCGGTCGGCAATGCCGTCCGCGCCGCCGATCACCACAGTGGAGCTAGTCCCAAGGGTTTGCTTCGTATCGCTTCGTAACATCGAATGACGATCCACGGACGGGAAGGGAAGGTATGCAACTAACCACGGGCGTAGATAGCTTGGTGCTGCAGCCTCAAGCCGCCCACTCACATGGCATGGCATGGCATGGCCGCACAGGATGTCTGAGAAGCTGAACCTCACCTAAGACCTTGGGCGACAGCCGAACAGTACAGAGTCAGCCCTGGCGTCAAACGCCACAGGATTCAGTGCCCAGCCGCCGTTGCAGCGAGTGCCGTAGCGAGTGTCCCTAAAAGCCATGCGATCTTCTCTCACCGGTCTTCCGAGTGGTTGCGGCAGTCCGACACAATCCCCGACTTTTGCATCGCGGCAAGCTCGTCAACCTGTCATAACCATCACCACCGCCAGACTGGAGCGACACGCTGCGGGAGAGGGAACTTCATCATCAAACTTGCGAGCTGCCAGCTGCGAAGTTTCAAATGCGCGGACTCGCGGACTTTTGCCATCTTCCACCTTTCATCCCTTGTTTGTCAAGAAAATATTGGTCAAGATCCCCCACCTCTTGTACTGACCGACTGGGAACAACCCAGTCTCGCAATCGCATCTGGATTGTGCACACCTCACCTGTCGTTTGTCGTTTACCGGACTGCCTATTGTTAGCGACAGGATTCGCGCATGATGAAACGACGTCTGTAAGAGGAGTGTGTGGTGGGGCAGCACGAAATGAACCAAGGAAAATGCGAATCCTACACCTCGTTAAGCTGCGTGGTCACACTGGCCATTCCACAAAGACTACCGATAACATGGGTGGCACGCGGATGACATACAACTATCGATTCTCGGATGAGAACAGTAGTGATCCATCTGGGTATGTTCGTCGAATCGCGAGAGCTGTGCCGCGTCTCAGACAAGTGCCAACTTTAGAGAGTGCAGTGCGGCTGGATATCCTTTGGTCGTTTCTGACGTCAAGATGAAATCGACCACGAGCGGCTCTCGGTGTGTGCGACTCGGTAGCCAACCTAATGCGCTGCGACGCCACACGGGAAGTAAAGTACTCGGGAGTCTGTCTTCGGGAGTCACCTGGCATCTGCTGGTATGCGAGCATCTACCGATGCTGCAATTTATTGTGCTCGCAGATACACCAATCTACGCCGACGTTCACACGACAGAATGTCACCGACTCACACGCAACTTCGACTGTGATATGGTACGGAGTACCATCACTTGGACTGGGACCGTCTCGGAGCCGAACTTGACTGTCTGACCAATCAAAGATCAACAAGCGATGGCGTCAAAGCTGGGGTTGGATTCAATCGCCGTCCGTGCTTCGATCTAGAGTGAAGCTAAATATTTCTTTGCAGGTGCTGAGAAGCTCGCCATCAACCGTTGATGCATACGCGACACAATACTCAGCTATTAATCTATAATTGGAGGAGCCTCACTTCGGGCCACAAGCCACCGTTTTCTTGTCGCATGGCGAGAAGGCCGGTTTGACGACCAGGATGCTTGAACTTCATCTGCAAGGGACCACTTCGGGTCAGCCGCCAAACTTTACGTTAACTTCGGCACCAGAGCAGAACTCTCTTTGGAACCGAACCTCTCTCCGCAGAATCGGTTAGCCGCGAGTGGGCAAAGTGTGAACTAGCACTATCACACGTGAAAATCTCCTATTCGTACGATAACTAACTCCACCGCTACAGTAATTGCCTTTGCAGCAACATATCACGATGATGAATCATGCGTCGCGCAGCTCGAAGCGACAGAGATGGGAAGCGACCGCACAGCTGCGAACAACATCCTGGAGCAAGGATAAACTCGCCGGACCTCCAGATCTGCGACAGAGATCGTCCCTGTTACCAGGCGAACCTAACCTGCAGTCGGGGTGGCTCGCATTCACTTCGACGATCTTCATGAATTCCACTGCTCAGGTATATGCACCAGGACACTTGCTCAAAGAGGGACAGCACTTCGTCAATCACAGCACGCTGATAGGGTTCCATTATTGGGCTGACTTCGCTCAGCACACAGGGCTGCCCCGCACGAAGGACACGGTGGACGATGATGCAGTGTGATGAGCGTGTGGCCCTGTGGCAGGATTTGGGATTAGTCTTCCGTCGCTTTCACGTGGAGTGGCGCACTACGACTCGCCAAGTCATTCTTCTTGCCCGCATCTACCTAGGCGTGCAAACGGCTTCTTATATTACACAGGTTGAACAGTAATAAGGGCTTTCTGAGTAACACTCACCAGTGAAAGAAAGCTCCCGCGATGGGGTAGCAAGAATGACGGACGTCTGGTGCCGGCGATGTCCAGCGTTCCTGGGCATACTATGTGGTCCGATCTGTGACGGATGTTCCAGCCGTGCTTGGCGTGCATGATCAGGATCAAAATCAGACTCTCAGAGCTTCTCGGCAACGGCATAATCAGTGCCGCTCCCTTGACTCAGGAGACAAAATTCCACGAATTCATGTTCGGAGATCTGCGAACCTATCGGTCGTGTTGCCTAATTGGCAATGGAACCTGTCAGGATTGTGAGTTGGGATGAGACGATTCTTGGCCTTATATTCTTTCTATCAACGTGGCTAGTACAGGTGCTGATTGACGGCAGGTGATGAAGAGCCAACCGCCACCACCTCTGTGGCATCGGTGTCGGTATCAGAAATCAGATTCAGGATGTCCCTGCCATCAGTGATGATTTTCCCTTGCTTCGGCTGTGAGTGTTTCATCAACTATGAGGTTGAGGAGGTGTATGTCTGTCCATACGCGATCTCGTTGAGCCGCAGTGCCACTCATCGACTAGCTGGTCGATCCTGTGTGGCACATGCTTACCTTGCACTGTGTGGCAGCCTACAACACCGCGACTTCGACGTTGCTACCTTCTCAATACGGCTACGAACAATAATACACGTCAGGACGTTTGCGACTCGCACGAGGGCATCTCGCTCTGATTGCATTGTGGACAGATACCGCCTGGCTCGTGTGCCTGATCTTACGCTTGCAAGTGAAGGCAACCCTGTCCATGCAGGCTCAAGGCCCAGCTGAATTATTCTCGGTATATACTGGCTCCGGAGGTAGGTGTGTGCCTGTACATTCTACAATTTGTCATTCATACCAGGGGAAGAACTACATTTCCAGTGCCGGAAAGAAACTCGAGTCGTGGCCCCTAACCCAACAGTTTGAAGTAGTTCCATTTTTACGCTATCATGTGGATGTCCAGTCCTACTCGCCCCAGGCTGAGCTTGCTATGGACTAGGATCGGGCCCTGCAACTCACTCACCTCGAACAGACTATGCACGCCAGGTCAGCACTCTGCAGCCAGCCGCAATGTGACGGCGACGATCCATCCAGAAGTTTCGACTTTGCGGCATCTCCCGTTGGTTTCGATAGCAGAAGAGAACTAGGTGCGATAACTTCTTCAAGGCACATGTATGCCGAACCCAATTGGCCGACGAAGGAGGGTATTCGACAAATTTTGCCTTTCCCATCTTGAACTGGTAGCACTGTACTGCGTCTCATTGCTTGGGAAGAGAGGGCTACGCTCTCATCGCCTGCTCTCAGCAGTGACAGCGGCCAATACACTCGAAGACACATGCCAAGGTCATCGACCATCTCGGGCTCGGTCCCACTGTCAGGCGTATGCGACATCACAAGCTTTCTGCAAGAGCGGCTGGCGTTGGGGAAACTTTAACCAAAGCAGCAAGAAAGCGACAGCAAGTTGGGCTAAAATGCGCGGAGCAACAGCTGCGACATTCACGGATGATGATAGGAGGCGCATAGCGGCGGCGCCAGCGCCGTGACCAGCGACCCCTCCCCACCATCTTTTTGGGGAAGTCGTTCCTCGTTGGCTTGCAGCTCGTTGAGACGCACCGCAGTGCCTTGCCGGTGACCAGTCAACGGGAGCCCAAACCCAGCGCCTCCAGAAAGGGAAGCATTACGGGTCGTTTCGTCGGCATACTTCCTCTTCCCCACACGAGGACTGCTGGATTTCCAAAGAGTCACCCCAACCAGATGTACACCCGTCTGATCCCCTGGGCATCGACTCATCGCCGCTGTGACGACATGCTTTTTTCAATATGCACTGTCAGGATTCGTTGCGGTGTTGTTATCCCTATGCGATAACGAGAGACAACAATGCCACGCCGAGAAAACCTATTGAACTGTTCGCGCCACGAGGCTGGCCATGCAACCTTACAACACACCCAACACGAGTCAATGTTGATGCCCAAACGTCACGCTATGACTTACGTCAAAACAAAGTGAGCGTCTAGCGCAGTCCGGATATGTTTCCCGCAAGATTGGCGAGATCTGGTAGAAGATACGCTTCGACCGTCTCTAAACTTTGCTCACACGGCTGACATACTTTCCACTCATCTGTACAGCACTGTGAAGAATCAAGGGAAGACTGACCGAACATCGATCCGGAAGGCTGTGCTTACTCTTTTAGGTACGAGGGATAAAGCCACATGTTGCGAATGTATGGAGAGTTTCGGCGCCAACCGGCTTTCGAGAATCAACAAACAATGCCACAAATTCCCAAGCTTTTCACTCTGGCACCATTCGACGTAGGACGCAAGAGGCATCATCGAACGGCAGCTGACAGCCATAGTAGCTCAGAAGTGCTTTTGTGTTGATTGCGCCTATCAAACCCTTCAGAGGTATCGCAGGAGTTATTACCCCGAGAACACACGCGATGGCTGCCAGGACCGTGGATAAGAGACTGCCAAGTCGGATAAGACAGCTCCTTTGGCTTCAAAGTTCAGTCGGTCCGCTGCCTACACTACTTCCAACCAAGATCTCACCGAGATTGAGTCTAATGTGGTCTGATCGATCGCACGTGAAGAACATTTATAACGTGGTCCGGAAATGTGTCAACTACTACGCTACGGCAGCAGCCATGATGCGGTGACCGTCTACACGAATGGCAAAGAATGCCGACTTGGCTGAAGAGGCCGGCGGGCCGGCGGCGTGAGATGATGACAGAGGATCACTTACTTCCGCTGCAAACCGATGTGTGGCTTCGGTGGCTCATTCGCCCTTGTTAGCGTACAGTAGGGCCCTGACGGGTGCGGGTACTATGCACAAGGTCTGCGTTATGGCTGAGGTCAGTTGACCAGGCTGCACTCGATGCGGCGAGGCTCGGAGCTCGGGATGAGGTTGCATGGTCTGCGAAGATTCCGCGGGCAAGAAGATGATGGCAAGAGTCATGACCTGGAGACTTGCCTACCAGAGTGAAGATCCGGCATGCCCCAAGGCCAGGCCGGTCTCGGTGCGGCGAGGCTTCACGTTTTGGATCGATCTCTGGCTACGAGCGGGCAAAACTGTCAGACTTGGCATCTAGAGTGGTGATATCCCTGGCTAGGAGGATTGCACCGAAAAGTCCACCGTGATGCTCTCGATGGTCGTCTTGCAAGTCACGATAACGAGAGATGAGTCCTTTTCGGCGTTGCCCACGCGAATCTTTGAGAAGATTGAATGTCCCAGGGCTGGGTCGTGCCATCGTCCATACCCCTGACGACGTGCCATGGTTCTCTTTCGTGGCCTACGGTAAGGTTGACGCGCTCGTTTGGTCCGCACTCGAACAAGGCCCTCCTCGTATTTCTCTGATGATCGCCTACATAATTTCCATGCGCCAACGCAATTCCTCTATCAATCTTGCGAGAGGTATGCAAATGGCCAGGAACTTGGTCAGGGTGACCAAAACCAGGACGATGTCCGCCATATTCTCTCATCAAATATCCCGCTTGTAGATTCATTGGACGAAGAGGAGCCCGTAGGACAGCCCGGAGAGCTATCTACCGTGGAGAACGATATGACTTCTAGCATCTGGCGAAGGAAGTGCAACTACTCAACACACTGAAGTCAGGGAGATCTCATGCTCATAGCAGTGGACTGTCACCCGAGACCGCAGGGTTTCACTCATCCTTCGACAAGTAATAGCGACCTCAGAAACCGCCAGACTCTTTCACATGCATGCAGACAAGCATGAATCTTCTTCGATCCAGCGACACCTCATAGCTTTCGAGTTGACTGGCGACAGCACCCAATCTTACTACATCTACCAACCCAAACATCAATCAGACTCACGATATCCGCCCACATTACCTTTCGCAAACCCCGCTCAGGCTTCATTCGCAAGACCGTGACATCCTCAGCTTACCACCGAGCAACAAGATTGACCGAGCGGTGTTCCCAACCTGGGCACTCGAACCAAATGTGTCCACCATCACAAGAACCATCCCAAAACAGCAGCTGACTCCGGGCTCTCCCTAGATCGACCACGCGGACACGGGAACTGTGCAGCTCCACGAAACCCCACCTCCAGGAGTTATGAACTGGAAGAGCAAGCTTAAGGCGAGTGTCCTTGAGCTTGAACGTCACGATCAGAGACTTGCTGCCAAGCGTGCACGCTGCAAGGACACGCGGGCGGGAGCGGAATGTCATTTTCAGGGTGCGAGGTTGACCGAAGCAGGACCTCGCCAAGATGTGTAGCCAGGTCAGGAGTAAGATGAGGAAGCTAGATTCTCGATAGAGGAAGCTATCTCTGGGTCGGCGAGCATTCATCCATATCTCTAGCCGAAGGAGTAGCACTGCTACGAACATCAGCCATAAGTATAGCTCCCCACGAGGAGGAAACTGAGCTATATATTCCAGCAAGCATTCCTAGCCGTGGAAATCGCGGAGGAAGATTAACAGAAGCAAGTCATGCTAGAGTGGAGAGTGAACATACATCATTCTGTGCATTAGCAGGACAAAGAAAACACAGACGTATCGAAGGAGAATGGATGATGTTTGTGTACATCCCGGATCACGATCACATTAAGGCTCTTTCTCCGATGAGCTTGCTTGGTTCCCCTGAGCTGTCTATGAGGACACCTTGGGCTTCTTCATCATTTGGCGAGCGCTGCACATAGTCGTTGAAGATCCATGTCATTCGAATCGATCTGACCCTGGACAGAATAAGAACATTTCATCGTTCCCTAGTAGTAAAATCCTCATCGACACTATACTTGACGTATGGAAGATACTTCTGTCCCCGAGCGACTTCATGAGTCCAGCTAAGGCAGTTCAAGAGCTTGCTCTCGATCACGGGGTGATCACTACCAAGACCTAAGTTCTATATAAGCCATGACATGTTCTCCTCAACAAACCATATCATACGTTTTGGGTATATGTAGTATCAAGCATCTATACGAGACGCATTAAAAGCCTCCTGAGATACCTGTAAAACATTGCTCCTCAACGCTGTGCTCCATATAAGATAACCGCAGTCCTTGACGAGACACCCTCCAGAGTGGTGAGGAGGTAGCAAGCTGGCTGCTCTGTTCTTTATAGTGTTAATGGGCACCAATGGTCTTGTAGGAGCATGCGTTGAGAAATGGCGGTTATCAAAATCCTTCCAATTGCTGATATGGTAGGTTGGTATTTTAAGACTCTCGTTGGGATGAGCCTGCGCAGTCTATCTAAAAGGTGATGATTTCTTCCTGTGACATGTTCGAGTCGAACTCCAAGACGCGTCGAATTTCAAGACTCCTGAAACGCACTAACAACTGAACATTCACGCGGCCTGGCAAAATTTTCCCAAAAGGGGGAGACGGCGCAAAAACTGCTAAACAACTCCACAGGTAGGCGTTACTTCGCTGATGTGTCAACTGTTCAAAGCGATCAAGATCGTAAATCTTGACGAAGTCAGAAACGCCAAAAAAACAGGTAGTTCTGTAATGCCGTTGCCCTGATTCGAACAGGGGATGTTCGCGAACTGGGTTTTCCACAAGCGAAAGTACTAACCACTATACTACAACGGCTGAAGTATTGGTTTCATGCAAGCTCAAAAATCTAGCTAGTACATATCCTACTCCCGGCGCGTCTTCGGTCAAACTCGATGGCGGTGATGACATCTTTGCTGAACCGTCTCTGATCAATGGCGCACTGTTTGCTCTTATCACGGCAGGCAGGCTGCCTCTCAAAAAACTCACTTCCCTCTCATATCGCATGTACAGTCTATCCTACATTCATGACCATTATCAGCCGCTTTCGCTTTGCCACAGATTCTCAGTTGCGCCCAACCTGCGAGGTATAGATAGAAGTTTCCGTCTCCCTGTCTCCTCCTCAGCCGCTGACTTTTCCTCGGTCGGAGACCATGAGACCATGGAGATGCTCGCGTCAGCGCTAATGCTTAAGCCTTAATCAAATTCACATGACCAATATCGAGCAGAAACTCGAAAGGGCAAGCAAAAGGGGTGGCGCTGAGAGATAGCCGTTTCCTGCAGAAGCAGTAACAGCCAGCGTGTCTTTGGTTTTGGAGGGCATGAATCCTTGCTTGCTGAAGATCTTCTTTAGATGCACCATGGTTTGCCATTTCTCAGCCAGGCTCAGTGCCAAATCCGAAGACTTCACAACGGCCCAGAACGACTTTGCGCCAATATTGGGCGGAAACGACCCAAAAGCACTACGCATACCATCATACGAAGCATTCCGCTGAGCGTTGTGTCGTCTTAAGATATGTAAACGAAGAAGCCGCCCAGTATCATAGTGGAAACCCGCGAAAGAAAACAGAAATGAACTGTGAACTGCTCGCTATGCATTACAGGAGTTATTTGGAGACATGAGGAGAAAGCGAGGATGAAGTAATGACTTATCGAGCAGATCCAGTTGTCTGATATGTCCGCGAAAGAGACACCTTGCTAAGCTGTGCAATGTTCAGCATGCAAAGAGCGGCAGCACAGGATGCTGCTGAAGGCGATGCCGGACGATTCAGACCAAATTCATGTCACACGACTCATCAAGTGTCTACAGGATCAGCGATAGAGAAGTCTGCGAGCACTTTGCCTTCCTCATCAAGGCAGTGCCTCTCGGGGAGAGGGAAGATTTTGGTGCATGCATACGCGAAATTCGGTAGTGAATTATGAATGCTACTTACCATCTGCCGAGCCATTGGCAATGCTTGCATGTGGCCTGCGAGATAATTAGCAAATACCCAGATTTTTTGTAAGAGGAGACACTCACACAATGATCTCGAATTCGTCATATTGAGAAAGATACAGCTCCGATTTCCTATACGCTCTCAAAAGGTTCTCGGGCGAAGATTGAGAATGTCGCTGGCCATCCAGCCTCTTCTGCATCGGCTTTGAAGTAGCAAACGACGAGTCGAAGATGAACAGGTTGCGACTGCCGTCAACCAGTCTCTCCAGACCAACGATCGTCATGGAATGTCCGAAGCGCTGGAAGTATATAGGAGGTAACTTCGTGATGTATGATGTCCCGCGTGTATCGGCAGCGTCGGAGCCAGACATGAAGTATGCCTCGATGTGATCAAACAAATCCATCGCAGCACTGCTCTCTCTGTCTTTACCTCCAAAACCAAGTGCATCTACCTTGACGCCGATTCGAGTGAAGAACGCCAAAGCCTCATGCGTTCCGATCCATTTGCGAGTGTTGAGAACACCGCCGGTCTCGACTTTCCCGTGAGGACAAATCCCGCGATCCCAAGCTTGGTGGATATAACTTTGTAGTTTGAGAACGTTGGGAATCTCCTGTGGTCCATCAGGGTTTACAGCTTGAAGGTAAGACAGCAGTACTTGCATGCTCCAATACCCGCAAAAGTTGCCTTTGCACTGTACTCGGTGAATGTGTCTTGTGCTGGGATGACAGAAATAAGACGCTGCCGTGTTTCGATCGGAAGCGGCTAAGTCTGCCAGTACAGGGATGATACCAGGAGTCTCGTTGGGGAAGAAAGTCTCTCGATACATTCTGCCATTTCTGTCAAATCGATTGATGTGGCGTGGTGCGGATCCTTCGATGAGATCCCTCCGTACTTCGTCTGGCATGCTGTCTTCAAATGCATAGGGACCAAGCTCGCGCTTTCCTAGCCGTCCCGGTGCTCGTCGAGGGTCTTCTCCGATGTAACGATACGTTTTCCGACTGGAAGAACGGCCATGCGAGCGACTTGGCGAGTACGCATTCCCTGAGAAGTAATGAAGTAAACCACTTCTAGGTCTCGCCGAATCACCAGACTTGGACTTTGATTTCTCCAGCTTCCGCGGACTCTGCTCTCCAGAACTCATGGATGATGAATTCCGGGATCCTCGCTGGCCCGGGCTTCTTCGTCTTCTTCGATGAGGCAGTGAAGCCATTTCTGCGTCGTTTTCCGCAAATGCGACGGCGGCATGCATATTAAGATGTTCGTCAATGTCATAGATGTGAATGTAATCGCCGCAGTCAGGTCGCGTACAGCGGACCCACATGTCATCAGGCATGAAACCCCCGTTCCCGACGTGGGACTCCGTCGAGGAAGACATTCCACTGCGAGAATTAGAGGAGGAGGAGTTGTCACTGTGGTGTTCTTCAATGTGCAGATGGGTGGCGTAGTCGCTTGGGCTGAAAAAGCCGCAGTTGAAAGGGCAGTCAACCATGATGAAGGTGAAGGTGAAGGTGAGGAAGCCGTGACTTCCACTTTCTGCAAGAGTGAAGACCAAAGGGCATGGTGTGAGTGAAGAAGAGTCCGTGAAGAGGGCACTGGATCGTCGCACGTGGACCGTGTAGTGTTTGTGCGTCGTCGTGTGGTGTGTTGTTTTCCTGGAAGTTGTTGACGTGTGCGAGTGAGGCTGACTTCGGGAGACATCCCCAAAAGTTAAAATAAGTCGTGAATACTTCACGATTCTACATTTAGATATTCAAATCGAGTTAACTCAGGAATGGCTACTTTCACATTCACTTCTGACTATGCCAAGTAACACAGCGAGTACGGCTCTTGAAAGTATGGAAGACATGAGCTGTTTTGTGAACATTATCATTCGTAAGACTTTGTGTACTCCAGCCTAGCATAGCTGCCATTTCCATCTATCTTTTCCCCCTGCGACAACCACGCTCCCTGATTGAGGTAGTTGCTTTGGCCGCTTGCGCAGCACTGCGGAATAATGAGAGCCACCCGCAATCCTGAACACCACCAATCTATCTGATGATCATGTTCTCGTTGCCAGGTCCAGTACCAATGTACTTGATACGTACGCCGACAAAATCCTCAATGAACTTTACGTACTTCTGTGCGTTCTCGGGCAGCTCCTCCCACTTCTTCATCCCGACTGTGTTCTGCTTCCAGCCTGGAAGCTTTTCGTATGTGACGTCAAGGTTGTCCAAAACAGCCAAGTCGGCAGGGAATGAAGCGATCTTCTTTCCGGTTCTCTTGTCGGTGTATTCAGTAGCCACCTCAATCTCGTCAAAGTCGTCTAGGATATCCAGCTTTGTCAAATTGATCGCGTCGTACTTGTTGGAAACATGAGAGAACTTGACCACAACAAGATCCAGCCATCCACAACGTCTCGTCCTGCCGGTAGTGACACCAAATTCACGACCAACCTTCTGCAGCTTCTCGCCAACGGCGTTGATCTGCTCAGTGGGGAATGGTCCAGAACCCACACGTGTGGTGTATGCCTTGACGATACCAATAATCTCGTCAATCTTGCGTGGGCTGATTTGGAGACCAGTGAAGACACCACCAAGGCCGGTGTTTGAGGATGTGACATATGGGTATGTGCCGTTGTCAAGATCCAGCATGAGCGCCTGGCTACCCTCAATGAGCATCTTTACACCTCCCTTCTCCGCAGACTCAATAAGAGGTGCCTGGTCCACTACGTAGGACTTCAGCTGTTCACGATATTCATCGAAACGCTTAATTTCCTCGTCTGCGTCGTACTTCAGCAAGTCGCCGTAGCGCTTGCGAAAACCGCTCTCAAGGTGACGTAGTTTCGAATCGAAGATGGCCTTGTCGAAGATGTCGGCTATGCGAATTCCAGTGCGAGACGCCTTGGTCGAGTATGTTGGGCCGATGCCCTTTCCGGTAGTGCCAATGTTGGCCTTGCCAAGCTCCACCTCTTCAAGTCCATCGACCCGAGTGTGAAGGTCGAGATCCACGTGAGCGCGATCACTGACCAGAATGCGGTCTTTGGTGACAATGCCATTGGATTCGAGCTGTGCGATTTCCTTGAAGAAGCCGGGGACGTAAACGACACAGCCAGTGCCGACGAGGTTGACGCAGCCGTCGGTGAGGACTCCAGATGCTGGGATTGATTGTCAGTGTGCTCCGAGGTCGCTCAATGGGTAGTCGCAAACTTACGTAGGATGTGAACGTCAAAAGTCTTGCCCTTCTTCACAATGGTGTGGCCCGCATTGTGTCCGCCTTGCGCGCGGCAGCACAATTGCACGCCTTTGCCCGCGATGACATCGACAATCTTTCCCTTGCCTTCATCACCCCACTGCGCTCCCAGAATAATTGTCGCCATGGTATATGCGGGAAGCTATCGTCGGAGAAGCCATTTTTGAGAAAGAAGAGTGGGAGTCAGAAATGACGAAGAATAAATACCTGCGGGATCGGCCGCTGTGCCCCGCGTTAGTAGGTCTACCCAGGTATCCAAATATGAATTGGAAAGTCGCCGAAGAGATGGCCATCGACATGTTGTAGAGATGTCCGTGTCACGAAGATCGTTATTGGGTCAATTCAGGAGCGCAATGTTTCATTGAAGCGCTTTGAGCTTCGTAAGGCTGAAGGCAGCTAAATTTGGAGCGGGTTCGTTTGGAGACATTGGATGTTCCTTGATGAACACTGCGCTTGCGTGAATTTGCGCGTACATCATTTCAACTTGTGAGTCTTGTTTAGATGAGATGATCTTCTCTCTTTCACTATTTCTTTGGACACCATCATTTTGTCTGCACCCTGAATACTGCACTGCTCACTCGAGAAACACAATGTTGATCAGGCATGAAATACATGCAAAGGGCTCCCATCGATGCATCAACGCTTCCTCCAAGTTATGAAGACGTTGCTGGCCGTCAGGTTTCGACATTCTTTCTGATTTGAGGGGAAAAGAATAAGCTCGAAGCGAACCGGGGAATGCATCAAGACTCACAAAAGCTCAAAAGTCTTTCCAATCAGCAAAAAAGTCTCCCGATTCAGCCTCAATTCTTACACTCAATAGTGTACAAAGAAGGCCATGCTGCACTCCTGACATGCAAACAAGAGCAAGACAACCCTCTACTCCTCCTTGGCACCACCACGACCAGCCTTCTCAGCAATCTCAATGCTCTTCTTATCCGTCTTAATCTCGCCCTGACCCTGCTGAAGAGCACCCATCATACCAGCAGCCGCCTTCCACGGACGCTTGAGGTCTCCGACAGCGGGCTGGCCAAGCAAGTGTACCTTGACCAAGTTACCCTCGAAAGCGCCCTTGAGCGGGATGATAGACTGGATCAAGAGCGGGTTTGTGTACTTGAAGTAGATGTGCATGACACCCATCATGCCGAGGCCCATGAGCTGAGACTTGAATAGACCCTTCAGTTGTTGCCTGTCGTAGGCGTGGACGGTGGTGGTGACGGCTTTGGGCTCTTCGGTGCTGCCCATTGGCGCTGGCTCGACGTATTTGAAAGTGGTCATATCTATTCATCTAGTCAGCAGGTGGAGTGGCGCAAGATGTATGGGTATCTTTTACCTCTCTTCTTGTCAATCTGCATCTTGACATACATGTAGATGCCGAAGATGATCAGATTGCTGAGGATGTACAGGCCGCGCACTCCCATAAGGACGTTCTCGTCCTCGAAAGGAATCTTTTTGCTGGCCTGCATCATCACTAGGATGATGACCAGGTTGGTGCTGCACGGCGATGGTCAGTATGCGCCGCTCTACTTTTTCCCCGCTGGCTCTCGTGCGCGTGCGCTGTTGATTACGCACATTTGAGGATTCATGTTGGCGATTGTGTCGTTATTGCTGGGACGATGTTGATGTTGCTTTGCGAGATCTCGTGAAGAGATGTATCAGGTGTGCGCAACGCGATGTTGAGGTATAAGGTGGAATTGTGCGGTGGAAGCAGAAGGAAGCAGGAAGTCTTTCAAAGGTGGCCAGAGAGGTCCAAAATCCTGGGCTAGTCTGATGCAGGGTCCACTGGAACCATTGCATGCATCGATGGGAACAAGAACTTTGGGAGGCAGCTACTTTCACGTGAAAAATGGTAAGTGAAGGATAATGCACATTGATATTGTTTCAGAGCACGTATGAAATAGACCGTGAGCTGTGAACAGAGGCGACACATGCAAGTTGTCAAGTGGAAGTGTTCAGCCGCAAGCAAGCAATTGGAAGCCAGCCATCTCGCGTCCTGTACCTCTTCTCGTAGAACAACACTGTTCATGGTCAGTGACGAGAGATCACATCGTCTTTTTGAGATGAGTGAGTCTCAACATGATGCGAGAAATGTGCGTTATCAAATACCAGTTTGCGTATGTGTCGACAAGAGGGTGCTGCAAGAAGAGATAGATTCAAGATGGAAGGAGCAATCTTGGCGAATGACTAAGCGACTTCCACAACAATCTCGAATTGCATCGCCAACACCGAACATTTTTGACGACAGCAAGGTACTAACCCACGCAGCACACACAATGGCCTCCCGCGCAACCGTCTCGATCTTCGGCGCTGATGGCTCGGCCAGCGATGCCACCCACCCTCTGCCAAATGTGTTCCGCGCACCAATCCGCCCAGACATTGTCCAGTACGCATCCACCGCCGCGAAGAAATAGCAGGAGAAGATGAGAATGAGGACAAATTGCTAACAGCTCCAAGGGCTGTGCACACCGGTGTCGCAAAGAACAAGCGCCAGCCATACGCCGTG
>MWSQ01000872.1:0-24990 GCA_002116395.1 Ramularia endophylla | reverse complement strand
CCCCTCTACTTCGACCCTTTGCTAATACCTACCTTCATAGCTTTGCCTTTTGGCTTAGATCGTACGTTACCATCCCATCCTTTATCTTCATATCATCGTACACATCGTACATGCTAACAACCCTCTAGAAGTGTAGTATCTGTTCTTTTCAGTTTGATATCTGAAACGTCACTACGGTGACATTACTTATCATACTTCTTTTTGGACCTCGTCCTTCCACCGCTGGGCTTGCCTATGTGGTTGGGCACCGTGTCGCTGGTATTGCACTGCCTCCAGCTGACGCAACCCTCTTTTTCATCAGTTGCTCAGCTTCATGCTGGGCTCTGGAGAAGGATTTTCTCCGCCTCACATCTGCAGCGTCTGGATCTGTTCTGCGCTGGTTTGAATGAGGACTCTCGCTCGATGAGGCACAACTGCGACCATTTAACACGAGTGAGCATGAGACTGCATGAAGGAGAGTAGAAGATGTCAGCCCAAGTGACGATGGAATGGAGCACCTCAACATCAATATCATTAACATTACAATCCTCACTCACGACGACGATGCCTCTCCCTCTCACGCTCCCTCGACCGACTGCGACTTCGATGGCGGTGGCGGTGATGATGGCGATGCTTCCGCTCCCTCTCATGACCACTCCGCTCATGCCTTCTCTCTGACGGCGCGTCCAAAGTGAAGCCATCATCCAAGCTATCCGCCCTCCGCCGCCGCACATCTGCTCTCTTCATCGCCTCCAGCTCAGCCTGACGCTCTTTCTGCCACACCTCCTTATCACGAGTGCTCTGCTTGAGCTGCCGCTGAGCCTGTTGCATCGCAGCAAACGGATCTGACGACGATATCCTCCCACGCTCTCTCTCCTTCCTGCGCGGGTCCTCATTTCCCCATACATCCTTACCTTGAGCTTCGGCGAGGACAAGATCTGTCGAAGGAGCAGCGTCCTGGCCAGCAGCAGCATACCACGGTTTCTGCATCCCGTTTTGATAGCCTGCCGCGTTGCTGAACTTCATCATATACTGATCCTCTTCCCTCTTACGCTTCTTAGCTCTTTCAGCTTCAACTTCTGCATTCTTCTCAGCTTTGCGAATAGCAATTTCGTCTGGCGCTGGAATGAGTTGGATATGCCCAGCGTGATCCTGTAGAGGAGCTCCCTTCTCGCGCTCTTTCAGCAGACTTCGGGTGGCTTTCTGGCCGGCCTCAGTGTCTTGTCTGGCATGTCTGATGTCGCGATCAGTGTCGTCCTCGCCTCTCCTCCTACGTTTGCGCTCTCGTTGATCATCGTCATGACTGCTACGATGCCGCTTCTCTGAGATGTCTGTGAGTTCTGCAGGTTGTTGAACTGGCCCAACGTCCTCTCCCCTCAAGAGAGCAACCCGGCGCTGTGCATCCTCTTCTTGCATGCGCTGCTCCTCCGCCTCTTCTCGCGCCTGAGCTTCGGCTTCATCTCTGCGAACACGCTCGACATTCGCAGTATTGTACACATTCCACGACTTTTTGCCTAGCAAGTGTAGCACCATCGTGGATTGTAAATGCCGAGGACTCTGTGCAGAAGATGACGGTGATATGCCTGATCGACGTCGCTACCGGAACTCGGTGGATGCATATACAAGTTAAGGTACAACACAGCTGCATCCTTACCTTACTAACAATCCTACCTACGCGATGGCTGACCTCACGCGTCGAAACGCTCACATCATCTCCGTGACATGACACTTCCGATCTGACCGTGATGACAGTCGATACGCCAAACGAGTTTCCCAACCTTTCTGGACTGCTTGGTCCGGGCGAGCGAGGCGAGATGCACGCCCAGAGACAAGCTCCACGTCACGCACACTTGCACAAGGGAATCCCTTTCTCCAGCGTCACTGCGCAACCCTGCACGCCGCACACGGGTAGGAGGTGTAGCACGGAGCAATTCCCTTGGTGACGCAGACAGAGCTAGAGCGGTCTTCTTCACACTCAATGCGTGATCGAGCATTGCCGGCCGGTGGACAGCTGTAACCCGGACAGTCCGCATGCGCCATCTGCAGCGGGAGGTGTGACTTGGACGACGGGGCTGGCAGCCGACGCCTTTCAATAGGACATAACCTCCCGCAAACCGCCCCGGGTAGCCGCAGGGCAATCGCAGGGCGCTCCGTCGACTCGCTACAGTCAGTGCAGGCGCCTTTTGGGGTGTCACTTGTTGGCTGCAGGCTTGACTGCAGGCCCAACAGTAGATACGCTCGCTGCGTTGCGTTGCGTCCCGTCGAGGTGGTCTGCTGTTTCACTCCCCGCGACTCCCTGCTGCTGCTGCGCCTGTTGCTTCAAAGAGCAGATACCACGAGCCAGCTCCAGTTTCACGCTGCTTCAGACCTCAAACTCGCAAGACCCAAAGATTTGAACGCAAACTATTCTCCTCCTCGCCCCGTCTGGCCGTCGACCACGCTCGCCAGAGTCACCTATTGTACACCAAACGCTGCTGCAACATACAGTTACTGCTACGCACGACCGCACCGCACTTCGTTCCACCGTCAGCGATTTGCCATGCCTGTGTACCTGCTCCACGGTTTTCGCTGGCCACGACCCTTGATCCGTATCCACATCATTCTGCAGAACCTCGACGATGCCGCAGCGGAATGGCTCGTGGCACCCAACACGACGAGCACCATGCTCGCCAACTTCAACCAGCTGTATTCGGAGTCAATGCAGCACCTGCCGATGCTGAGGTTCATCGAACAGTACGACCCAAACGACACGTCCTCGAATGCTGGCAGCCAACCCTATGCCTACGTAGCTGACATTGTTGAGGAGATCAAGTTGGGCATCGATGTGGAAGAAGTGCGAGGGAAAGGCGTCAACAATGAGCAGTGGGCTGCGATGATGGAGCTGCGGGATAGACTTGCTCCGGAGGGCAAGGTCGGCTGGTATGTTGTAGTATGCGGCGATGAAGAGCGATGGGCTCCTCCTACCATGGGTCTGTTGCGTGGTGGTGGGCACAATAGTGTTCGAGGAGGAAGCGAAACGGACAGCACCTACTACACTAACAAGCCCACTAACGAAGTGAGTGCTTGTATATATGGGATTGTGTATGTCGTACTGACCTGTTCGTAGGTAAAGGCAAACTCGCCCAGCGAGTCTGAGCCTAGAGGACTCCGCAAATTTTTCCGAAGGAAAAGGTGAGTCCAATGTCGCTCAAACTCGGTAATACATTTCTAACATTTTCAACAGCCGAGCCAGCACCGATCCAGTCAATGGATCTCCCGTCGAGAATGCACCACCTCTTCCCGTGTCCGCGACCGAATCGAGGCCGCCGCAACAAGCTTGACAATCACAGCCGCCGAGTGGCATGTCGAATGACAACATCATCTCCGAGCTATCAGCGTCTCCACCTGCCCGTGTTGCTCCAGTCAGTGTAACCGAGTCGGCATCAACACCGGAATCGCCTATTCAGGAACGCCCTGGAAGACGAACCTCAGCAGCAGCAGAGGCAATCATATCGCCGCTTTCCAGCACCTTTCGATCGTCCTCAATCGCCGCGACATCGACATCGCGCGGTGTGAGTCCCATGACCATAGACAGTCGACGTCGGCGAGGCTCCTTCAACCGTCTCAGAAAATCGAGCCCATCGCCGCGCAACAAAACTTCATTCAACGCTCAGCAGATCGCCGCCCATTCCCTTCAACAAGCCAAGGAAAAGCTCCAGAGATCTGGAAGGGAAGGACTTTCACTGCAAACAAAATCGCATTCCGAGTCATCGTCGCAAATTGCTCAAGAAACACAGCAAACAAACGCAGAAGACGAGAATGATCTGGATCCCGATGAGGATTCTACTGTTGAAGAAGTCGTCGAAGTCATATCAATGAGCCCAGCTGTCGCGACTCCCGTTCGGAGTTACCGCCGTTCGCGATCCTCCATCACGATGCAATCTTCCCCGCCTCGCGTATCATCTATCTCCTCCGCAATGCATCGGCAGAGCAGGTCGATACCTGGCTCGGCCCCAGCTACATACAAACCCACTGGCGGTGAAGCTCATTTCTATGAGATGGAGAAATGTAAGGTTGAGGACAAACCCTACTTTGGTCAGCACATAAATTCGTTCGATCTGGTTTCTAACGGCATTGAAAGAGCGATTGAGGCGATGAGATAAATATCTAGGACCTTGTTGTGGAGGCATGAAGATGGATTTAGCCTAGGCTGGTGTGAAAGCAATTGGGCGTGATGAGTACATGTTTGCCACAGACCAAATCTATTAGGAATCTGCAGCTTGCAGGTTGTTTCCATTTCCTTGGTTGTTCTTCTTCAGTATCAGGTGAAGCAGCCGGGATATCGATTTTGTGGAAACCCTTTTAGCAGGTATCCATTCCCACTAAATGCAGAGCTGTGGGTATGAGGATTTTGCAATTCGGGTACTCTGTTGTTTGGTCATGTCCGCCATTTGGCTGGCGATCGTGCCAGTCCAGACGTCTCTATAGTCTTAGAGGACATCGTTTCCGCCGAGAGAGTGTACTCAAGACGATCGATTCAACTTTGAGAAACGAAGTTCTCGTTCGCAATGCTTCATATCGGTAGCGTTGACTCGGAGTTGATTGAACTCGCGATTCGAGCCACGACGCGCCAGGTGGCGTCTAAACACAGCAAGCAGGCATGAAATCGTGATCCTTCTGCGACCATTTCTCTGCCATCGTGCTACCATTCAATACCAGAGACCGGAGCCGGCAGCCCCTGGCTGATGTGGACCACTACCCCAACCCTAACCCTAAGCATACCCCTATACTTCTTATGCCCCCAAAGCCAGCAGCGCATCCTTACACGTCACCTCGACCCTTCAAGCAATCTTCAACTTGACTTCATACCTCAATAAATATGCTTACTCGCTAACACACAGGCCAGCCGGTCCTATACTCCTCACGTCCACCCATTCGCTTTTGCTGGGAAAAGTGCGCCATCCAACTCTACCTGGTTCGTCATCTATCCCATCATATCTTTCAAACCGTCAAACGCAACCCGCTGCTAGGAGCTCCAATCGCCGAGACCTCACAGACCTTGCACACAGTACCCTTGTACTTCGTCTTGTACTTTACGCTGCAGAATGGACAGCTCGTGCTGGCCTCTCCGGCATAAATAGGCGTATAACTCGCTGCGCAAATGTCAAACTCGCCAAAGGTGTCGTATTCAATCTCGATCGCGTCTGTCGGGGAGCGTTCGGCGGCGGCCTTGAATTTGCGTGCCTGAACATTTGTTAGCACGACCTCTGTCCACACTACAAGAGAGTTCGACTTACAGCATCCTTGAATTTGGCATTTGTGCCTTTCTCAATAAGAGCATTGGCGAAGTTGAGCACGCTGCCGAGTTGCTTGTTCTTGTTGGCAAAGTTCATGGCCGAGAACAGTGCCAGGGTGCGATGTTGTGGCTCGATATCAGGGACTGTAAAGTAGGCGGACAGCTCCAAGCTACGCTTCTTAATGTCCTCAGAGAAGGAGCTCAGATCTTGTGCGCCACCCACGATTTTCCGTCGCTCAAGCTCGATGGACATGGCAACAACATATTGTGCCGCCTGGTGTACAGCCGCTTGTGCTTCTGATGCCTGACTTTGGGAGGACACAGCGTTCACCATGATCAGGTGTAGCGCCTTCTTGAAAGAAATAACACCCTCTTCGAGTTTGTTGGCCTTCATCGCGTTCCTGCCAGTGGAGAGCTCAGCAGCCTGAATAGATTCAAGATCTCTAGGAATGAGCGGCAGAACCTTGCGGGAGTCCGTCTCGTTGAGCGTTCGGCGGACGTAGTTCACAAGCGGAGGCATGCCGGCGTTGGCAGGGAGGTACGTTCGTGTTGCCTGGTAAATCTCCATGAAGCGATCCTCGAGCGGCTTGAAATTCACCGCGCCAACTTGTCTGTTTAGCAGATTCATGGCAGTGTCAAAGCTTCCTGCAGCCGCGTGATCTGCTGCGAGTGGCGAGTTGCGAGCCCAGAGATCGGCTTCACTGCTGCCCGCACCAGCTTCCGCGCTATCAACATTGACAAAGTCCTCTTCGACCTCCGGCACGGCGTCGTCACCCAGGTCCCATCCATCAGCAGCATCATCATCCTCGTCAACTTCTAATGCACCGTTGCCAGTGGCCTCCTCATCCGCGAGCAGGTCCTCCTCGACGAAGCCATTGGTGTCTGCCACGACAGTGTCGTCGCCCTCGGCCATGAGCGCCTTCTCAAATGAACTCGTACCGGTAGCCTTGGTAGGCCAGTTGGCCTTGAACGTAGGTGCAACAGCCCTTGGAGGCGAAACAGGCTTTCCAACGCTTGGTAGGCTGATTTGGTCCTCGGTCAAGCCGCTCGCCTCTAAGATAGCCTGGCACTCCTCTTCAAGACCATTTGACTTGGCAGTCAGGTATGCAAGTGGATACTGGTCAACCTCCTTGAGCATCTCTACCCGGCTCTGAACATCGCCGAGGTAGATCGAGTTCTGGAATTGGCTAGTCATGTCACCTCTGTGCTCTGCAATCTTCGCCATGCGCTGCAGCTTCTCTCGGTCGCCAGTGGTGAGATACAAGAATGAGAGCTTATCGAAGTTGCGCAATTTTTGATAGGTCATCTCCACAACCTGATGATTACCATGTGCCAGCGCTTCCGAGCTCAGACGTTGCCAAAGCTGTGGACGGTCCAGCTGTTTGGCCATCTCAACAGCAACATCCAAGTTGCCGCACTCAATGGCCAGCTCAAAGCGAGTCTGCGGATCCTGGACGAATTGCAAAGCAATCTCCGGATAGCCCTTCTTCTGCAGGTACGAGATGATACTCTGACCGACCAGACTCGAGGTCTTGATGATGTTGAGCATTTCATCGTAATGTCTTTTGACAAGCGCCAACTTGAAGCGGTATTCGGTTGGGTCAATGGTGAGAATCTTTGGCTTGGCAGCACGGTCCAAGCAGTATACGCTGCGACCCTTGACACGTACAAGGTAGATGACGTGCTCAAGTGTGCGAACGATACCGTTGTCTCCGTTCATGAGCGCATATTTGATGTGGTTGAGGGTGGAATAGAGAAGCACACCGGCGTCGTCCCAGGTAGCGCTCTTGATTCGAATAGTTTCGTGAAGTGTGCTGATCTGCTCGAGCGACTTGTTCACGATCGTGACATTGTGCTTGCTGAGTAGAGCAGCGTGAAGGCCATCGGAAGACCAGACAACATACTTCACACCAGCAACGGCAAGCTCGGCAAGCTGCTTCTTTTGTTGGATATCGTAGAGATATACGTGGGTGGGAGCGATGAGAAGCAGGCATCCAGTGCCCCCAAAGACCATGTCTGTGGTACCTGTGGGTGGCTTGATGGTTTTGGTGGTAGAGTTCTGCAGATCCTTGATGTCAATTTGTGAGTTTGCAGAGTTGAACACAGCGAAACGATTGCGCGCCACGAATACTGCAGCCGAACCAGTTCCACGATGTGTGCTGGTCGGCTCGACAGCTCCTGACGCTTCTCGAGGTAGGCTCATGAGCTCGTAAGATCCACTGTCGGCGGGTGTTGTCACCAAGATGGATCTCTCTGCCGGATTGTACGAGACTGTTCGTGGTGGGACCCATGCGCTGCCGAGCTTCTTCAAGTTCAGCATAGATGGGCTCTCCAGATTCTTGGTGAAGTCGTAAGACCGGACGTGCTTGTCTTTATTGATGAAGAAGATGTTGTTCTGGTAGACAGCGGATGCAGGCCGCTCACGCTCAAGCTTGAAGACCATTACGCCATTGTCGTGGCCTGCGGCGAAGAGATTGATCTCCGGATGTGCTGCAATCACCCAGAAGCGGTCATTGTCCCGCTTGAAAGACTGCACAGAGGTCCTGCGGTTCAGGTCCCACACGCGAATGGTCTTGTCCTCGCCGACCGACAGGATGAGATCCTGGTGCGGATGAAACAGACAAGCAGATGCATTCTGGAAATGTCCTCTGCAGGTATCCACCTCCCATGCCTTGGTCTCACTCATCCGCCAAAGCTTGACCAATCTGTCATCTCCTGCCGACACAATCAAGGGAAGTGTAGGATGGAACGCAACCCAATTGACGCCGCGGTCATGGCCTTCCAGCACGAACTTCACAACTGCATCAGTATTGCCAAACATGTCGGCTTGGTTCTGGTTCGCGCGTGCGATCTGGTCTTCAAAGGACATGGAAGTGGGTGCGGAGTGCTTCTTGCGCAGCCCTGAAATGTCCCAAACTCGCACTGACTGGTCCAGTGAGGCGGAAACGACGAGATCCTCCTTGGGATGGAACTGGGCGCACATGGTGTAGTGGTTGTGGCCCGTCATTGTGCAGACTGTCAACCTGTCAGCATCATCATCACCTCCCCTATCTCAAAGCCAACACGTACTCAGCGATCTGTTCTGCCAATTCCATATCCGAATCGTCTGGTCGTCGGAGCTTGAGATGATCCAGGGCAGCTCGTGGTGGAAGAAGACGGTTCGCACATAGTCCAAGTGGCCGTTCAACGTGAACAGACATCTCCTCGTCTGGTACGACCAGACTTTGATCTTGTAATCATCGCCTCCAGACACGAACAGCGGCTGCGTCTTGTGGAAGTCAATGCCTCTAACCGGGCCGTCGTGCTCCTCAAAGCGGTCTATGAGCGTGCCCATGCGGTAATCCCACAGCTGGATCGTCGACGAGTGCAGTGAAACGAGGATCCATGGTCGCTTCGGGTGGAAGGCAATGCCCTTTGCGCGGGACGATTTCGACTCGAACTTGGTGAGCATCGAGGGCGAGGAGGTGGTCATGGTGGGCTGTTTACGGGGGAGCACAGGCTCCGGGCATCTGCTGGAGTGGTCACCAATATCAAAGTCTCGTCAATGGGAGCAGGGAGTTGTGGTGCTTTTGATGGCACTATGCTGGCGCCTGGGCGGTCCGGGAACGGGGTGAAGACAGGTGTGGAGTTGTCGCGATGTACTTCGTTGTAGGCAGTCCGCGCTTCCAATGTTCTTTGCCAAGCACACGGGGAGGTCAAGTCGAAAGCTGGCCGCTCGAACTCAAAACTCAAAAGGCCTCTCCTCCCTCCATCGCGCTTTCCCATCGCGTTTAAACACCTCTCTTGCGTGAAGAACGATCGACCGTATATGTTATTGACGTGTATTGAAACAATCCTTTCTTCAAGTCTACATTCTCCATCAAGCCAACATGCAAGCCGTGCAGTGACAAGCTGCTTCAGCGATAACAACAACCACCAGACAGCCTCCCCAGCTCTCCTGTGCATGTGCAGAGACGACGCGCATCACAGAAGTGATGTGCTACTCCCACTTGACCTTATCGACTCGGGAGACCTCCCACGCTCTCCAACCAACGTCACCGTCCTCCCCTGGTCGCGCTGCGCATGAGTAGCACTGGCCAGTCGTGCAGCATGCGAAAGCTCCAAAGATGCGAGCCCCGCCCAGACAGCGCACCTTTGGACCATCGGCAGACAGCGTGCAGCTTCCGATGGAATCCGACTTGAAGTAGCACATGTTTTTCTGGGAAGAAACGCTTCTCAACCCATCGCATACCACCTCCGCTCGTCTGCGTCAGGCTCAGGCAGTCACCCAAGCGAGCCGCCAATTATCACCGCGAGTAATTGCCACGCTCCCGCGAAACAACTTCTCAACTGCAGGGTGTGCCCCGTTCACTCCGGCCTCTTATACCGTCTCTGCTTGCAGCTCAAGCAAGGAACGCTGCCACTCCGCTTCCTCTCACCTGCGAGGCCTGAGGAGGTACCTCTCGGATCTGGTGTCGCCTGCCAGCAGCGCACGCCTCACTGCCCGTCCCGCCAGCGAACCACTGCCTGACACCTGCCAATTCAACTGGCAGACAGATAAGACTGCCGATAGCACCTTCCACGTTGCACAACGCCTCCAAACATGCTCCTGCTTGCCTTCCGGAGACACAACTTCATCGTCAAGAGACATCACCGACCCAACCTGGGTGGACTGGACGCGCGCTGAGCAGCCAGTCCGCAGAAAACGATCTACGACCCTCAAATCTACTCATATATCTCTGCAAGGATGATGGAGACAATGCACTCCTCGTCCGGGTTCACGCCCGATCCTAGTCTGTCTGCCAGGCAGCAGACCCCGCCATATACGCCGGCACGCAATTCAAAGCGTAGACTCGAGCGCAGTGCCACACCCGCATCGCGTACTGGATCCACCCACCCTGCCGAGACAATCAGTCCCGCGAAGAAGATCGCCAAGCGCTCTTCGGCCGACAACATCAAAGTGGAGGAGTTGACAGAGGGCGATATGGGCTACATGACCGACGTCGACGTAGTCTATCCTGATGAGCTAGAGGAGAACAGCACCGACAGCGACAATGAAGATACGATGACTGACATCAGCGATGCCGAAGCTGCTGGTCTTACCCGAAGATTGTCTCGACTCCGATGTGGCGATGATCGTGATGTCGAGTTTGAGCAAATACGCCAGCAGATACATCTCGATAAGCGTATTCCTCGCACATACAAACGCTCCCACAGTCAAAGTGTGAGAAATGAAGCAGCTCCCCCGGACCCTGAAGCCATGGCTGACCACGATGTTCGCATCAGTCAGCGGAGACTGCGACGACGAACACGCGGTCCAAGTGACGCACCAACAGACATTTCCGGCGGTCTTCCACCCTCGCCAACATCTGGATCTGGATACGTGACCGCTGCAGAAGGTGATGCTGATGCGATTATCTCCCCACTTCCCGTAACAGAGGCGATGGATGTGGATGATGAGAGCGAGTAAACCTCACGAAGTATCTTTGCATGAAGCACTGTGCTATGGCTTATGATTCGGCCCGGACGAGCACGCGGAGTCGAGATGAATTTTATACGAAGAAATGCAATATGGACGAATGACCTTGATGCAATATATTGACAGGCGAGCGATGCATTCTAGCGACGAATTTACTATCGAGATGGCGTCTTCAACAATGCCATTCACTGCATTCACGCCGAGATCGAGCTTGTGTCACCGAATCTGTCGCACGACCCGCAACCAAGCATCGATTTACGACTCTTAGAAGTTGTTTACCGCTGTGTTGTATCCGGAATTACACATCACAGACACTGGACAAGCAGTAAGATCTATCGACTGGTATTGCGCATGTTTACTTTACCTATTCACGGCTGTCGGCAGTCCGCAGCCGTTTCGTGCTTCCCCAAGGCTGCGCCGGACAGTCAGATCTTACTGCCATGTTGGCTTGTCTAACGACACAGATCCTATTCTGCACACACAACAGGCTGACAATGTACAATGCTGCGGTTGGACTTGCGAATACAATCGCCTATCAAAAATCAGTCCATTTACCGTGAATCTACGTATAAGATAGTAGCCCAGTGCCTCAAATTCTCTTCTCCATCAAACGACCAAACCAAAAAAATACGACAACGAACAACCGTATATTTTCCTTGTTTTTCTCTTTCATTTGTTTTCCATTATCTGTTATCGCACATTCACTCAGCAGTACTACCATCACCTACCCGAAACATCATGTCTGTCGCACGCTACATTGTCGCTGGGCTGGCCAGTGTTGCTAGCATCTCGGCATTCCCACAATCGTACGGACCTCAGAGCTCATCCACCATGACCACCGCGTACGGCGGCGCGAGCGCCTGGTCTGGGAGACCCACAGGTACGCCTCCGGTTGTAGGACTACCAAGCGTCGTTGCGCCATCAGCGAGCCCAGTCGATTCCGCTGCCGCCGCCGCCGCCAAAGCTTCTGCAGCCGCCCTTGCAAAGAAGGTCATTGCAGACGTCACAAACGTGGACCGCTTTAACGAGCTCCTGACCGTCGATGGCCTTGGAAAGCAGATTCTTGATCCTATCACGCTGCAAGATCGTGTTGTTTTCGACTTTGACAAGAAGATCGTGAAGCAGGGTGATGGCGGTCTTTTCGTGCTTGCAAATGAGAACAACTTCCCCATCCTGGTGGACCAAGGCATATCGACCGCAGTCGCCGTTCTCAACCCTTGTAAGTCTGCCCATCAGCAGACAGACCTTCCTACACGAAGCTGATAAAACCCACTAGGCAGCATGAACAGCCCTCACACCCACCCTCGCGCCACCGAATGGCTCACCGTCGTCGATGGAGAGGTTCAAGCCGGATTTATGCTCGAGAACGGCTTCCTCGCCAACCCAGCGACCGGCGCTTTGACAACTCAGATCTCCTCGAACCTTACCGCATTTCAAGCGACCATCTTCCCAATGGGATCGATCCACTTCCAATTCAACCCAACCTGCAAACCGGCTACCTTCATTGCGACGTTAAACGCAGCGGACCCTGGTGTGTCTCAAGTTGCTCAGAATTTCTTCTTCTTGAACGATAACATCGTCAACATCACACTCGGCGAGATCAACAACATCAATGGCCAGAATATCGACCAGTTCCGCAACACTCTGCCTCCCAACCTTGTTCAGGCTGTGGACTCTTGCCTTTCTCGCTGCGGGCATGAGATGGGACATTCTTCATGATGTGTTCGACCGACGACATTGAGATCACTGGTGCGACGTTGGGTCTTAGGTGAATGTTTTTCTTGGGTTTAGATTGGTTTGTTTTCACTTGTGCTTCTTGCTTGCGTTTATAAGAAAAGCCAATGCTACTGTCATTACCTTGCGAATGCACTTTCTTTCTTTGCTTGCCTGTTCCTTAGTTGACGCAAAGGAAGAACTCACATTGCATGAGAGCTCTTCCACTATTCGGCTTACCGTTACAGCCTCGCCAACTTTCATCTTACAGACGTGCATTTCAGCCGACCCGGCACTTTCTCAGATGACATGAAAGGTGTAGCTGTACGCCCAGCCGCGGAGCTTTCGCCAAGCGCTGAACTCTCTCATGTGTAAGTGCTTATAGTCGCAACGTCACGCCGCTCTTTCCGCTGACAAAACAATTTCAGCCAACCATTCATCCTTGTCAGATATTAGACTTCGCGTCTAGTTTGATCCGATCTTGGTTATTCGGCAACGTGATGTGCTGGCTCGCCTCGCATTGGCCTTGTTTGTGGAAAACGGATGGAAAACGGAAGCGGCTGGCAGTTTGGATGTCTTGCTTGGAAACGGCCCTTGGGCGCTCCACGGAGCAAGGACTACCTTATTACTCTGAGCAGGTACCGAGCACGAGACCTCACAGTGTTGCTTCCTCCTCCTCCTGCAGGTTATATACACACCCATTTTAAAACATGAGGACGCGCCATTATGTTTCGTTAATCATATTGATTCTGGTTCTGTTGTTATTGGCTTTGCGACAACATCTCTACAACCTCTTCGAAGTGACACGCACATACGGCACCTTCCACTCCTACCTTCGCCAACATCCGGATGTCTTATTTCGATACCCAGCAATAGAAGAGGGCGAACCTTCAGGGTTGAAAGGCGTAGCTTCGTCTCCGCCTTTGCCAAAGATTATTCACCAAATATATCTTTCGAATGGGCGCCCGAACTCGAAGATTGCCAAATATGGACCTGCAATCGACAGCTGCAAGGCACTTCATCCAGAATGGGAATTTAAGATGTGGGAGGACGATGCTGCGGCAGCGTTCATGAAAGAGCACTATCCAGAGATCTTGCCCCATTACCTAAACTATGGTCAGAACATCCAGAGGGCAAACATACTACGATATGCGTTACTGCACCACTTTGGAGGCGTGTATCTTGATCTGGATGTCACCTGTCTGATTCCGATCGATGCGCCTCTACCAGCTGGGAGCACGGTTGAGAGCCTCACACAGCTACCATGGGTGACGCCAGGAGCTTATCCTGCTGGGGTCAACAATGCTTTCATCCTGTCACAGCCACGACATGCCTTCCTCTCCGAGTTGCTGGCTCGCGTGCCGAGTCGAGACCTGTCGTGGCCTATGCCATATGTCGAGAACATGCTCAGCACAGGCTGCATGTATTTCTCAAACGTCTGGACCGCATACACTCTCAAGCTCGCCAGTACTCCGAATGCGGCGATGGAGGACAGAGTCTACATCCTGGCAGACGAGAGTGGTAACATGGATCCTCATATGCTACGAGGCAAGATCACGACACCTCTTTTTGCTCACGGAGGTGCGAGCAGTTGGCACGGCTGGGATGCGGAGGCTATTGTTCTAATTGGAAAGCATTATGTGTACTTTGCCATCGCCGTGGGTGTGGCGATTGCCTTGTCAATATTCGCGTGCTGGAAGGCGGTCAGCTGGAGCAGGCGAAGAAGATGGCCAAGCAGGCGTTCTGGAAGGCTCAGTGTTGACCGGAGGAGCATTGATAAAGACGAGGAACAAGCCTTGATGAAAGATGGTTGAGAAAGGGAGATCGGTGCAGGATGAGTTGAAGAGATATCTGATGTACATAGCAATGGTTCAGGAAAGATGGTTCAAGCAGTATGTTCGATGTAAGATGGTCGAGGAAAGGTAATTGAGGGAGGATGGGCCATGTTGTCCGGTTGCTTCGAAGGACGAAATGACGAATTAACGAGGTGAAAGAAATCATACTTTCTATCATTGGTATCACCTCTCGAGGGCAGAAATGACGCGTTTTGGAACGTGAGCGGGTCTGTTAGCAGATGATTTGATGCACATAGTGTGAAGATGCCCTAAATACAATGTATTGCGATCATAGCTTCGCTCCCTCCTTCAAAGAGCCAATCTTTAGCTTGGGCGCGTACTTCTTGAGCACGCCCTCATTGTGGTACTGGCACGATGTCAGGAACTATATCGCACACAGGAATGATGATGTTGTCCACTCACTTTCCAAAACTGCTTGCTTGCGTCTTTTCCGCCGACTCGCTTCAAGATCTTTGCACCTCCTGGGTGCTCATCTACGAAGCTGTCCATCTGGTAAACATCGTTGTCGATGATGATGTATAGGCCCTTCTCTACAGTGCTGTGTTCCTTGACCTCGTTGGCGGTAATTTGCTTCGACATTGTGAATTCGGACGGTGTGACGTTTGAGGTAGTGGTACGGTTTCTCTGCCTTCGAAACGGTGCTTCTTGGATTGTGGCGTGTCTCTCGACGCAGTGGGTGTTGATGGTATGGTGAAGATAATCAGACTGGAGCTGGTCGTGAGTGGTTGTGGTCGAGCCGAGCGCCGAGGTCCATCCATCGTTGACCGTTTCCAGTCAGATCCGAAGTGAAGCCGATCACCTATGTACATGTGAAGACTCTTGGCACTTCCACCAGTTCACTCATATCAACATTTGCAAGTTGCGTTTCCTGACATGTCGCTAAACATCAGCTCTCTAGCAACACAGCTGTCAGTCAAGCGGGAAGCACCATGAACCAGTCCGGCTTTACAACTGGCGTCTTGACTGGTATTGTTGGCATGCTGCATGAAGTTTCCACTTGTATTACTTGGTATATATACATCATCATCATAATGTTTACACGCTACCCATCATTATGACTCGCTTTTGGTACGAACATCCATCAAAGCATCCCGTGCTCACTATCAACAAGTGGTCTGACAGTTTTGCATCGTGGGCGCGTCGCAGAAGTATGTCTGATAGTAAGTATTGTTGCCACTGTTCTGAACCTGGACAGGTGGTGGAGCCAGCGGTCCTCCCGTCTGCGTTGAGTTGGGATAGAGGAAATCGGGACTGAGCGTGGTCGTAGGGCAACCCAGAACAGTGTTATCAATCCCGACAGCGGCGAGCTTGCCCACGGCCCAGGAGATGCCAGCAGATGCATCTTCCAACTGGCCAGCCAGCGTGAGAGGCGTGATGGAGTTCAAGCCTTGGAACAAGTCGCAAAGAAGCGTTGCTGGCGACACGTTGGGGGTGCCGAGTTGTCCGAAGGGCATTCCGACTGGGTTGGCTGGGTAGATACGAGTGAATCCGTCGGTGAGAGCCACGACAGCACCGTATGGGGTCGCTCGACGGTACCAGTTCTCGGGCCACTGTTCTGGCACATACTCGTACTCACCCTTCTCCTCGTCGAACTTGGCACCAATGATAGAACTGATCGACTCGTAGTTCGCAACGCCTCCAGCACCGTAAGTCCCATTGGAGAAATATTCCGTGCTTGGCAATCAGTCAGCCGAAGTCGCCGATTGTCTCTTGAAGACCCGATACGATACGTACTAGAAATTGTATGCCACCACACTCACGATCGAGGGGAACGGGAAGTAGTAGATGTAAGGGTTGTAAGTCTGAGAAAACCTGGAGTTTGCGCTATATCTTTTGGAGGCGTTAGTGTCGTGCACGCCAGGGAGATAGACAGCAACTTACTGTTTGCGCATAGTCTCGTAGCTGAATTCCTTGTTGGGATCTTCAGCCGCGAACGCAACGTTTTGTTTGAACCTATTGGAAGATATCGAGTGCGAGTTACCACATCCGTTGTAGTAATCTTCCTTGTTGGGTGAGACGTCCGACTCCACGGTGGAATGCCGGTTGAGACCACCAACATAGTTCGGGCCGGCACCAAGATACCAGCTTTCAGTCTTCAAATCACCATCCGCCAGCACTGCAAAAACTGCGAGAATAGTGGCTAGATCGGCGCCCATATTGAAGCCGCGGGCGGTGGCATCAATGACCTGACTAGCAGTCACATGTCCATTGCCTGTTGAGGAGTCAGTGAAGCTCTGAGATATAGAGGTTCAAGGTTCAAGATGATGCTTACGAGGGAGGTAGCCGTAGTTGGCCAGAAGATTCAAACCGGGACAAGGTCCTGTAATGATTGTTAGCGATGCAGTATGCCTGAGTGAAAGCGATACCTCGTGAGTCGTTTGGGCCTGGCGCTTGGAATTCATAGCCTGGCTCGGGTCGTTTGTTCGCGGGGTCGACTGATAATGCCAGTGTGCTGTTGAGAAGTGCCTTGACGTCGCTGCCTGCATTCGAGAGCAGACCCTCTGCCCCGTTGCCAACCGTCTGGAGGATGCCCTCTTGTTGTCGGCTTTCCAAGTTCTTTTGAACTGAAGGGAATGCAAGTCCCAGAGACGAGGCAGAAAGGATGGCCAGGGAGAGCTTCATGTCGAGTGGCGTCAGATCAGACGAATGTTTGGTTATGGATTGAAGACCTGGGGCTAATGTGACAAAGAGCTATCCACGCTCATTTTATATCCTCTCAACGCGGGATGTCATCAGCGATGAGGTATCTTTCATCTGGTTTGAAATCCTTCCGTCTTGGAATGTCATCATGCATCAAAAGGGTCGAGTTGTGCAGCCCGAAGAGGTCCACTTGCCTGAATGGGACGCTCTTTTCCGAGTGAGGTATAACCAGACTCGTGAGTGGGTCCTCGAGAGTGCCCCATTTGAGATCTCAAAGTGTGAGTCTATCTCGAAATCTTCAAGATGGCTGCGATCTTCATCACAGAAGACACCGAACTGCGCGTACCCTACCTGCAGAGCCCCTAGAAAAACAGGAAGGGTGGCCCCCTAAGCATTTGAAGCGTCGACAGTCTTGTGTATGAAACGAATCGTATTGACGCCGTCGAGATCAGGGCTTCGGTTTGCACGGCGACAAGATTCCAGGATTTGAACGCAAGTCGTGGTGATGATATGGGCGGGAAGCCGGATGATGGTTGGCGACTATTCTTTGCGCGAGATCCGGGAAACTCCACTTCCCAGAGTGGATATTAGATTGGTTCGCCACCAACCACAATGGTTGCGGTAGAGTTCGCTTCGCACACCAGTATATGCGTGATACACCAGTACAGAGGTCGCACACAGGTACGTGCTCGTGACTCCATGATGCGCATGTAACAATAGCAGGTCTCATAAGTCTTGCCGCTGAGTGTGCACAAATCCGAGTCGTTTGGCGTGCAGTTTCGAAATTCGGAAATCTGAGCCTGTAGATCTCCTGCAGCAGAGCAGTCTGCACGGCACAGTCCGGTGAGTTCGCCTGCGTGCCTGTGATCCTTTAGCAGCATTCTTATCTCACACGTGGCGCGGTGGCCAATGGCAGTCCGGATAATGACGCGATGGCAATGCCATTGTTGCCGCTCTGCATTTTCTGCATACGGATGGATGTGCGTCCGAAGAGTGAAAGGCAAGTCTGTCTAAGGTCTTCTCAAGGCTGAGACGCCGAGGAATCGGTCACTTCAAACGGGGTTCGTTTATCTCGGGCAATGCCAGCTCGCTCATCATACTGCCTTGAGAGACAATCCAAGGGGCCTGACCGCGAGAAGGATGCAAAGAACTTGCATGCTGTTCTCGAGGTTTCGATCGGTTGCCTTCCAGGTAGCGCTGATGAGAACTGAGTAGTGTTCGCCATTCGGTGACTGCCATTGGCTCTTTCATTGCCCATCCCCCTGCCCCGTCTCTGGCGATGATTTTCTTGCTGTTGCTCACAAATTGTGCAGGTGATGTAACGTTGGCGTCACGACGCTAGTCTCTTAAATGAGTAGCGTGGCAGGGCTGCCAAGAATCCTCTCTTCTCTTTCGCTCTACGAAGCATTTTGCACGCAGCCACCTCACCTCCGTCGTCGACATCCGCCAATTGCTATCTCGACTAGTAGGTAGAGTCGAGCCACTCCATGTGTCATCCACGTTGCTAGCTGCAATCGCACAAGACGCCCAGCGGATAATCACAAGCCGACCGATTCATGCAGGTCATGGCGTGCGAAATGCCAACCATCCGGGAACCTCCGAATACATTGCTACAGAGTACGGAAACCATCCTCTTGTCGCTGTGAGGCTCGACGTCATTCAGGGTGTACAGCGTCTCGACGCGTCGGAGTAGGACGCGATGCCCAGAGACCCGGAGCCCAGCAGGGTATGCAGCAAATGAATTGAAGCCACACGACACTTTAGACCCTATAAAGATAGTCGCGAAATATGTGCGTATGGCGCTGGCGAAGGACTTTTGCGACTGATGTAAGGTGGTTTGTTCCGCCGAGGAGGGCTCGCTTGGTAGCGGGAGCAGTCTCATGTATAGATCCATCTTAATGCCAGACACCGGAGTGTGCGAGACCATCCAATGGAGACTATTAGCGCCAAAGGTTCATGCTCCTTTACTCATAAATGAGACGCTGGTGATGGAGTACTGTCTGATGAAGGTTCCGTCGCCAAGAACTCTGCAGGAGCAGGCAGGAGCAGGAATTGAGCTTGTTTCGCCTGTACCACAATCGCTTGTGGGGAGAACCATCGATCTAAAAACGCCTTTCCTGGTTCGAGCCGTTGCGACCGGAACGGACGATCCATGGTATACCTTATCAATGTCGACTGCACGCTTTAAGGAGACTTTCGATCGCGATCAGAGTTGAAGTCCAGATCGGCAAATATTTTGGAGAGACGTGTTTCTTTCTGTTCGACAATGAGGCAGCGAGCATGAAATAGAGAAAAAGAGGATGATGTTGATGGGTAAAGCAGTCACATGTCCATTTCCAAAACTAGAAAGAAGAATGCTGTCAACTCATATAACTGTCATGAATTGCTTCATCGCATCAACACGAAGGATCTCCCTTCAGCCGTCATCAACCAGTTTCCTCATCCCAACGGTGACGATGCGACGTGAGCAGCTGACTACCATACCCATTATGCCGAAATACTTTCTCTTCCCTCGCCTTTTTCCCAACCATTCAAACAGGTAACGCCAGTTCCCAACGCAGTCGGGTTATGAACAGTGTGGTATCGATGCCAGAAATGACGCTAGAGCCTCGAATGCAGTGAGGTAAGGAGGGATATCATTCGCAAAAGGAACATCGTCGTGGTTGTTGAAGACTTCCCGTACAGCAAAGCCAGCAAAAGTGATCAAGTCCAGCTTAGATCATCTTCTGCTGCCGTAAAAAGAGGTCCGTCGCGAGACTGGCCTTGAGTGGTGTGGTGATGGTGGTGGCACGGCTGAGTGGTCTTGTTGCAGAGAAGTGAATGCCGGGTTCTTGTTTGACTTCTTGGTGGCAGACGCTTTGAGTGCCTTGGTAAGGTCCTCGGCTGAGAAGGAGTCGTTGCGTGGAATGGAGGATTGCTGGGTTGGGAGAGGCATGGTGTCCGTCATTGTTGCGTGTTTGGCGGTTGTGGTGTTCGTAGTGGAGGGTGCCGTGGTGATGCTTGGTGAGGAGGGGAATATGGTCTTGATTGTTCTTCTTGCAGTGTGTTGGTGGAGAGAGAACAATACAGTATTTCTGGGGTCTGGCAACTGAAATATGTATTTGTGGCTTGTGGTGGAGGACTGATATGACGGTGTGCGTGTCTTGCAATGACAAGCGGTGAGACAGGAAGGAGTTTCAGGAAAAGCAGAGGAAACGGCGTTGATTAAATAAGTAGCACTTCCACGTACCCTTGCCTCCGAATTAGAGATAAATCCATGCTGCGACCAAGAAAAGATCCGGGGCGAACGTTGGAACCTTCTGCGTTCCTGGCACCGCCGTCGCGGTTCCGAAGGACTGCTCCTTGCTGGTCGTGGAACGTCCACGCCTCGGAGCGCAAATCTACCAGCGAATGGGATCTTCTGCCACCGCAGTGTCGCCAGAGTCTCCGCGACAGCCCCGGTTTCCCATGCGATATGCCGACACGCCTATCCGACGGATCTCTCACAATCACAATTTTTATGCGCATCTTCAGCGTCTCACCGCTTCATCGTCCCATCAAGATTGATGTGATGACTACGAATCTGGAAGCGCACAGCTCAAGAGACACGCAGGGACCGCGGCTAGTGCAGATGTAGCCCTGATTTGCTTTGCTGTCGTAACGTTGTGTGCTGCTTGTTGGTCGCGCTGACACTTATCTTTTGCGGAAACGGAAACGCCTCTCGCGTGGGCTGACACGGGCTGCCGCATTTGGCTCACCCCTTTCCCCGTGGGCGTGTAAGAGAGACCGGGCAATGATGCACCGAGCGTTGGACCCACGACGCGGTGATGAATCTGACGATGGCGAGAGGTGTCAAACACAAAAAGTTCTGGTGGAAAACTTGTCATTTTCCCCACGGGGCGAGTCAACCTAATTTCTCGCCCTGCGACTCTTTAGCTCCGACGGTGGCGGGGAACACGGCCGACCCGCCCTTCTAAAACCGCACCGCCGGTATTGTGCCTGTTCTCGGTCGGCATCTCATCATTCTGGGATCGCCAGGGAGAAATACCGTCAAATGACAACTCCTACGGTCGTACAGAGCGACGCAGAGTCGCACACAATTCTCTCATATAGATTGATATGTGACCTGATATGCAACATCCCCGGTGCTGTGGCACGCCGGTCTTCGGGACTTGCACTGGCATTCTGGGCTCTCGATCGATTGCTTACATTGGGTGGTTTGATCACGATGATCGGAAACGCAACTTCTGAACTCAGCTCTCCATGGCGATTGAAGCAGCCTCGTAGGGTGTCAATCAAGGTGTTATGCTCCATAGCCGGCGGAAGCAACGGTGAGCATCGACGTTACTCCTCTTCTTGGAGACGGGCCTGCTGGTAAGAATGCAGCAACCCGACCAAACACTGCACCCATGTATTACCTGTCGCAATTGACCATCTAGAAGGCCCGGGCCAGTTCTTTTCTACAGACATGGCTTTGAGCATGTCCGCATCAGGGGTTATTCTCACACAACAGCGGTGGACGGCATTTGACCTGACAATCAAAGCTTCCATTATCGAATCATTGGAGGTACAACGCTGTACAAGTTAGTCAACACATACCGTATCTCAGCAGGCACGACAGTCACTAGCAAAGCCCAAATCTCCCACCCACATGCTTTGCCGCTCTCCACGTCTTCCCTGTCGGGCTCGACATCTCTTGTGCAGACCCAGGATCCATACTCGGCCCCGCTCGACGAACATCGGGAAGCCGAAGCAGAATTTAATGTCCCGAATGAGCCGCTGGTGGTGGTTCATTAACATGGCCTGCTCCCGAGCCTGTACCGTGATGGGTTCTTCCCTGCTGGGTTGGTACTCTTCACGTAACAAATCTTTCGACGTGTCGAGGCTGTCGTGTTCCAATAGATCCGCAAATTGCCAGCGCGTGAACGGTATGGTCTGTGACAATTCTGCATCGCTGTCGGGTTTTCTTCAAAACTTGCTTGCAGAGAGGATCGAGATCGTGATTGTGAAGTTCTCTTCATGCCAGGTCTGGAGACTCTTTTCATCTCTCCCCAAATTCGAGCAAGGCTTAAACAGATGCTTCAAGCGGCCGATGAAGCTGTCAAACAGGTAAGTAATAAGCTTGGGCAGATGCAGTGCATTGATGTCGAAGTATGCCGCCGAAGTTGGTGTATTTGGCGAAGAGCGAGACGGGCGTCTTCGGCCAGACGGATCTGGTCAGTTTGGGGAGCAGGCATCCTACGCGATACAGAGCAGTCCCTCGGCCCTCCCATTGATGTGGTTGTTATTTGATTGCAAGTCAAAGTCAGGACAAAACCATGTATGTATATGCAAATTTAACAGAGGAAGGAGCGTCGCCTATCGAATGGTATTCGTAAGCAATGCCAATCTGATTGGCTGAATTCCATCGAAACCTTGATCGAAACATCATCACCTCATTGCAGCAGCGGGGCACTGTGAGTACTTCCAGTACATTTCAAGCCCGTCCTAGCCGATGATGATGACTTATTACATCTACGAAGCTGTATAATAGCATATTCTCTCTAAAGAACGCTCCCTCACCGTCCACCTTCACCCTGTCCGATTCGCTTCCAGTCGCCGAGATGTCGTCCACGCAGCAACAGCGTCAGCCAGGGACTAGTGAAGAGGAGCCACTGTTGGGAGAGCAAGGCGATGCCAGCCAAGTCGAGGGCAAGCCGCTATACTACAACTTCGTGCTTGGTGAGATGGCGTACATCCCAATACGCACTCCGAGATCGAGACGCTGATAGATGTCATGACAGGCACGGGTGTAATGGTGCAAGCCGGCGTATGGGTAATAGCTGCCATCGTCTGGGGTTCAGTCTTCAGCAATGATTTGATGCTTTTCTCCGCTCATCCTGTAAGCCTCTATCTTCAGCATTAGCACTCATTCTCCGCTAACATCCACCAGCTGCTTAATTCCGCCGCCTTCCTCTTTCTCATTCAAGCCATCCTGATCCTCCAACCGACCCACACAGCCAAGCAAAAGAAGCAAGGCACCTTTGTGCATTCAGCTCTCAATTCCATCGCTCTGTTAGCCGCCATTGCAGGCCTGATTGTGATCGAATACAACAAATTCGCCCACAATGGCGCACACTTCGACTCCGCCCACGGCCGGCTAGGGCTTATAACATACATTCTCGTAGCGCTCCAAGCGCTGGTAGGAGCCAGTCAGTTCTACACACCAGCTCTTTTTGGTGGTGTTGAGAATGCGAAATCGCTGTACAAGTACCATCGAGTTGGCGGGTACGTGACTGTGCTGCTCATGCTGGCGACCATTGCGAGCGCTACGTTCACAGACTTCAACAAGAATGTGTTGGAAATCCAGCTTTGGGCTGTGGTTGTTGCTGCTGTTGTCTTGGTCATTGGGTTGGCAGCAAGAATTCGTTTGGCAAAGTTTGGGTACTTGGCTGGAAAATGAACGAGGGCTTAGGAGCAAAGGAAGTGGGAGAAGAATGACTTGCAGATACGGCGTTGATCTACGACCGCATGAACGATATGACATGTTGGACGACTTTATGCTTTGACTGCCGAATCCTTCCTTCGAGGCCTTCCCGTGATCCAGCTGGTCTCCTGACATACCTACTGAACAGGAGACAGCTTCAAGAAATTCTAGCCTGATCTCGCTCTATTACTGGCGTGCTCGATGATGTACGATTGCCAGACTCGGTTTGCCGAGAGAAGCAATATCAGCGGTTGCGAAGGAAGAGCCGTTTTATTTGTGCGAGGCGCGGGTTCACTTCGTCTCCAAAGCTAACCGTTGCAAGGAACACGAATGTACTGGACCAACACCTTGGACTTGAACTTCTCAACCCGAATCGCACAGACAAGCCCATACCGGCGTGATCTATCTCAGCAGTGATCTTATGTCATTCGCTTCCGCTGAATTCAAGAACTCTAGCTATCCTTTCATCGCGACCATGTTAAAATTGGCCATGACGCTCCGATCCATGATCGTATCACCAACTATATGGCCAATACCCATATTGTCTCCGCCCGTGCTCATATTCATCATACACATTTCTCCTTCGCTGCTGGAATTCCATGGGCTGGATTAGCTGCGTGACTGCGTTGATATACTGGAAAGTTGAAGTTCTCGAGTGACTGGGAAGGGTATAGGGCAGTCGTACAGCATCTTGACGCATCCGAGCAGAATGCGGCGTCCAAAGGCGCACAGCCTAGCAGGGTATGCAAGCAATGCAATAGAGAGAGACAAGCAAAGGCTACAGCTACGCTCTTAAGAGGTTTCTCTTCCGATGCGTTCAAATGCTGTGTCTTGAGGAGTAGTGGCGTCGGAGAAGTAGTTGTTGTAAGCTGTAAGCCATGGTCTCGGTTGGCTGCTAAGGTGTGAGTGTCGTTGAGTTTTCTCTTTTCGCGTTGAGGTGCTCGTTGGTCACTGGTTTGTTCTTTATTGGACATGGTATGCAAGGAAGAAGGAGAAGGTTTCACGGTCTGAGCCTGCAGAGGGAGACCGGGATACCGGATATCGAAATTAGTGACGAGTCGAGAATACCGTGAGGGTGACTACGTGTGTGAGCTTGCTCGTACACATGAAAAAGGCGGCGACCCGGGAAGTGAAGGCACGAACAGGCAGAGGTATGTCGTTCTTCCATTTTGCAATATACAGGCCTCGCTATGCATACTAGACTACCACATATATCCAGCAGAACACCATTAACGCCTTCATGTTACTCTTGCTTGATTCACATCACTTCAAGTCCCAACCTTGAAGTTCATCCGGATACCCATAGCCGCCAATTCGACGTCCAGGTACTTCAGCACACCAGGCACCGCGACGACTGTAACATCATCGCCGCCATGCCATTTGTCGCCCTTGCGGTCCTCCCAGCACTGACTCTTCGGATCACTGGGCAGAGCCTTTCTGCTACACCTTCGACACCTGACGCGCCCGCCCTCGCGTCTTCGAGTGTATTGACCCGAGCTAGGCTGTGTTGACAAGAAACTGCCACAGGCCTTGCAAATGTTCGCTTTTGTGTAATCGCTGCAGTTCATCAAACGATCCTGTAACAGGTATGCAGTTCCGTGGGCGAGGAGAGCATCACGCTCCA
>KZ109430.1:357-11202 GCA_002116395.1 Ramularia endophylla | reverse complement strand
ACTTACGACGATTCTAGAGGGTACGAGTAATTACCTATAGGGTACGGTACGAGGAGTTTGTTTTCTTTACCCCTAAGTACTTAGCGGTACTAGGTAGTTATAGTATAAGGACATAACTGTCTCTTTAAAACTACGGTAGTTGTTAAGGTTACGAGGAAGGGACTATAACATAAGCGGAGTTGTTATACTTAGTTACTTCCTACTCTATAGTAACTAGTATCATCTTGACACACCTCTTTACAAACTTACCCGCTAAGTATTTAGTACCGGGGAGCATCGGATTCCACTTTTCCCTACCTAGAATGGAAAGGACAGCGCGAAATTTTGAATCAACAGCTTTGATTCTCAATCAACCTCCTGAGGTTGATTGACTGTCAAATTCGCGCCCGTGCACTAGCGCTGGCCGACTTTTCACGCTATCCAGAGGACTTGTAGTGAACTCGTGGTCCGACCGTGGTGAGCCGTGGTGGTGAATCCACATGAAACCGAACGCGACCTGAGGCGAGAGTATCACAATCGAGGGCAGAGATCTTGTGATGCGGGACTTGCATTTCAACCGTGATGGTCTCTACCGTACCCTGTCATGCTCCGGGAGCACGTTGGTCAGCGCGACTTTGTGCGACCACCATGGTGGTCGTCCATCACTATTCTCCATCCAGGTTATCGCCTTTATCGGATCCGTCATCTCATCGTACAGAAGTTTGTCTCTTTCTCGATCATTTATTCCAGTCTTTTTCATTAGTCTCGCACGACTGGGTACGACGTTACACATCTGAACGTTCTAGCAAAACTTGTTGCGGGTACATTATCGTCCAACTTGAGAGCACAGCAGAGGCCTCACGGTGTCTTTTCCGCCGCCGCCAGACATTTGTATATACCCAGAACACTGCCGACATCCCCGCCGCGTTCTCGGAGTTGCAAGGTCAGCAGCGATGGCCATCTCACTGGCTCTAGAAGCTTCGCCTTTTGGTCGTCTTTCCGCGGAGCTGCGATTGATGATTTGGGAGTTTGCATTGTATAGGGAGGGTGGCATACAACTCAACCACGTCGAAGGAAAACCTGAGGAATCCAATATGAATAATGACAACAAGCAAGATGCATCATCCTCATCAACACTCAATGACGGCCTTGAGCTCACTGTCTTCACACTCGACGACATATCTACCCCAGAAACAAATCCTCCAATGCTTTCCCTGACCGAGACCTGCAAGCAAATTCGGTAAGCAAATCGAATTATGGAAAGCCTAGAGAGCTGTCTCCAAAGTCTTTCATAAGTCTCCCAATATCTAAAACCTATGCTTACCTTCCATACTTTGCTACTAGATATGAAGCAATGCCGGTCTTTCTTGAGTCGAACTCGATACATGCACTTTGTCCAATCTTTGACAATTCGAAGGGACATGGCGAAGTCCGCCACGACGCTGTCCAGTATAGCCGACAACGACTCCAGTCCTGGCTCCGAATGCTCGACGATGATGACGAAGACTGGTCTTCACGGGTCAAAGATCTCACAATCAATCTCGGCATCTGGCGAATCTGCGGCTGCAAATCTTCGTCCCAATGCTTCGTTAATGCCTTGACAGGGTTCTCTGCCGATTTTCCTCCTTGGAGAAGTAGAGCATTGAAAGTCAGATTCGCGGTTCAGTGGCGAGCGATTTGTTCTTGTTGCGAAAGCGAGACCAACGATGAGAGTGTTTGGCCCCTGGTTTTTGAGCTTGAGAGGGGGAATCACGATGCATTCTTTGAGGCTGTGCTGAATGTTTGCGAGGGGAGAGCAAAGTGGATTCTTGGGAGGGAAGGTCTCTGTGGCCGAACGAGCATGGCGTGGCTGGTCCAGCTAGAGAGGGCCAGTGGGCGGTTGGTCGAGCTTTTTGGAGCATTGGGAATGAGTGGGAAGTTCTGGGAGGGCGGTGAGGAGGTGGGACGCAGGTGGAGTGAGATCATCAACGAATAGGTTCCTTGAATGTGTTCACTTATCCGCAGATCGTAGATTGAAAGTCATTTTGACTAACGCTCGAAGCACGTAGTCGATCAAGTTTCTTGCGAATGAACTTCTCACGGCATGCACATCTGAATGTTCTTCGGCCATGTTCACAGCCTCGCGATGTGTTTGAGTTCCTTTCGATCGGTTTCCGCCGAGCGAGAGAAAGTGCGGATGCCAAAAACATACCGCAAGATCCGATACACCAGCCCATGGATCTTCCTATACGATCAAATGTGGAGTGTGATGCTGCGAATAATCGAGACAGATGAAATATCCTCTACCCCAACCCTAACCCTAATATCAATGTCTGGCCAGCGAAATTGTGCAGGGACTAGCAGAGCTTCGTTGTTTTCAGGGGACATTTGTCAAGGTACAGGCGCAAGACCCGATCAGACCACAGGAAGAGAGAATGACGAGCACAAGCAAGGAATTTCAATCCTTGATGGTGCCTGAACGGCAGGAAGTAAGACTGGACTCATCCTTCCGCGCCCTTCTTCGAGCATGTGGATTCACTGCCCAAACAGCTGCGAGACTAATCCAAGGCTGAGAGAAGAGATGTGGCTGCCAGTACCACGCACCCCAACATAGGTTTGCTTTTCTTCATTCACTCACTTCACCCCGCCTATCCCAATCCGGTCAGGGGAACGGCAACTTCCAATGTTCCGTCAAATCGGCTTCATATCACTTCAGCACCCCAATCAAGGCTGCAACCGGAACGAAGTACCATGGGCATCCTCTCGCACAATCGAGGCCACCATGAACACGACTCACGAAGCTGCGACTCCGAGAGCAGCACCCCCGAACTGCTACCAGCCAGTGAACGTGGAGAAGTGCATTGTGACATACACGAGCTTCACAGCATCCGAGACCCCTCCTCAATATATCCCAGGCTTCTCTGCAACTAACAGCACCTCATCACTTCCGACCTTTCCCATCCGCGATCAGCCAGACGAGAGCCCAGACCGCAAAGGAAAGATGCAACTCATGCAAAGCCGCGAGTTGAAGACTTTCGTGCCGTCCCAGAGCTCTCACTTGCAATGCCGATAACTAGACTGCAACGGAAACCCAGAAATGGTGATATTCGAGCCGCGGCAGCCGAGCACTCCCTCAAAGACCTCCATCTCGGACTCCAAGCATTGACGGTCGGTGTACAGAGTTTCAACATCTCGTACTAATCGCCCAAGAACGACACGTCCAAGTTACCATCAACCAAGCAACAAGAATGCGGGATTCAGCATTATCGCATGTACAACAAAAGCGGTATTTTGCCTTGCGAGGTTTGCGAGGAATCATTGGCCACTGATTGACAGGGGTGGGCCACTTTGTAATACGTACGTATAAAAGGCAGAATACCTCGTGTGAAATGCTTGCTGATCGTACCGCCGGGCAGGAGCCTACCGTGCACAATGCGTCTGGAAAGCGTTCGAAGAGATTGCCGTGGAGGAGTATGAGTGTGTGGAGAAGGACGACCGGGTAGGAGGTGGAGCTGATGGCCTTCACATGCGAGTCAGCCTTGAGCATCTCGCCCGGAAAGAGTCAGCGTATATGAGAAACACCCACATGCCCTACTATTGCTCCTCCTTCAAACGACTGCTACCTTGAGCAACAGCGCCAGTGACTCCACTCCCGACCGTGCCATCAAACCCTCCATCTTGCATAAAGAAGTCGACCTCGTCTATGACATCCCACACCACATCCTCAGCAATTTGTTCCTTGTACCGTTCTCCAACAGGCCTACATCTTCGTCCTGGGTTCCAGCCTTCCTTCTTTCCACTAGCATCTAAGCCTGCGTCTGGCATTTCTACATCCTCCGAATCTCTTCTCGGCCTCGTCGCAGCGAGATGACTAGGAGGACACCAGAATCCATCCCTCCCGTCCCCGAAATTGACCTCTGCAATTCCACCCCAGAAGCAAGATACAGCAGGGAAGTAACCGACCAAACCATCGTCAAAGCCTTCTCTCGCACCCATGGTCTTGCTGGGTGCACTGGCGGGCGGGAGGAAGGCGAGGAGATTTTCAAAAGCAGTGCCGATAAGTTTGCCGTTCTTATACACCCTCATCGCGCTATGGGGCAGGGTACGAAGTTGTGGGTGTTCGTGGTTAGGGTTTGGAGGCGCCTTGATGGCGTCCTTTGAATTGTGAGGTGCTCCCGCCGCGTTAGTAGGAAGTGAACTGAGATTCGTGGTGCGATCTGCGTAGACCTCCATTGGCTTGGAGGAGACATGGTCAAGGACTTCGAAGTAGCTATTTGCTTTGTAAGGAACAGGGATGCGGTCGCGAATGACATCCATAGGGTCGTCCAGCGGTGCAGCGGATTGATCAAAACCATCGCCAAAGTCTGCGGCAGGGTTGTAGATACCACTGACAATTTTCTGCTGGAGCTGGAGGGAAGGCAGCTGCAATTCGACACCTATCACGTCACCTTCCTTGACATGTTGATCATCCGGCTCGAGTACGACAGGCGTTGGAGCGGCAAGCGATGACTTGGCCGACTTGCTCTTGGCGGCCTTCTTGGAGTGAAAGAACTTGCCGGGCCGGCTTCTGTGCATCGTTTCGAAGCGAATGTCGGTGATGCCGTAGCTGTAGCCGTCGAAGCCCACGGGAGCATCAAGCGGTGCTTCTCGCCGTGCCCAGCCAAAACGGACATGCGGCTGCGGGCCATTCGCAGCGGTGTCGGGACTCGGACCTTCTCTTGGCACTCCACGGTGGATCTTGAGCTCGTAGTAGAGGGTGCCTTCCCGTGCACACAAATTGCCACGAACCGCACGCCAGCCTTTCTCATTGGTCGTGATCAGGGCATTGGTGGTGAAGTGCATGCCCTTGTCGGCATCCTCGAAACTAAGCCGGGCATAGTGCGGTGGAGGAGAGGTGCTGCGGTAGTATTGCTTGTGCGGGAAGAGAGGGTCGGCAATGGCGCGCGAGTAGCGATATCCGCGCTTGTTCTCCGCCAGGTCGATGGGTTTGTACAGCTGCCGCTCGTTGTGGGGCGTCATCAAGGGAAGTGGTTCGTGGGCGACCATGACATCGTCTTTGGGAGCGTCAAAGTCCTGGGAGCGCGGCGGTGGCACTGCAAATCGCATGGGCGACGGGTACTGGTGCACCGCGCTGGCCTTGCGTTTGAGCGATGATGACGAAGCTCCACCCCCTCCTCCTCCTCCGCCGCCGCCATTGCTGCCGTGCGCATGGCTTTCCCTCTTCTTCAGCGTCTCCTTCTTCTCGCGCTGCTCGCGTGGTGCGCGTGCTGTCGCGGCGGGGTTCAACGGCGACGGCGCATTCACCGCCGGAGCGAAGTTGAACGACGTCGGCTCGGCCATGGGCGGTGGGTTGGGTGAGGATTGAAGTGAAGTCAAGTGCCTGAGGTGCAATTCAAAGCTTGAAACCCTTCGACGCGACGGGACTTCGCGTCACGTCACCTTGGTCACCCCAGAATCAAACACATACAACCGGACTTGTGGACCTTGATCTTGCGACATACACCACCACCATACGCTCCTACCGACGGTCCACCATGCGTAGCTATGGCGCCCATCGAAGTGATCGATCTCACTTCATCTCCAGAGCCTGAGAACACACCGGCACGAGAGGAAGCATTGGCACAGTTCCAACCGCGAAGACACAAGACAGCGACAGTCCCGAATGGCCTCCCATTTTCACACGGAAACGATAGTGATGTCGATGGTGACGACGACGACGATGCTCGCCGCAACTTGCCACAACCTAAAGACCTCGACAGCAGTAAGAGGCCAATTGGCAGCTTTGCGCCTGTAACTCCACAGGAGAGTTTACAACACATTCCGAAGACTGCTGGAACTGCTGTATCGGTCAAGTGGACACACGGACAGACGCCGTACGATCCCACCCATGGCATGCCTAGAGAGGCTTTCAATGGCATGCTACACAGAGCCACGACCATGAACCACAACCAAAACTCCAGCTCAACATCTCGCTCATCACAGATGCATGGAGCAAGGGGATCATCGCTAAATGGATCTCGTGCGTCTGATGAGAGGCCGCTGCGACCTGCTCCAAGTCATGCACGTCCTGATGGACATCGCAAACAGTCCGCGCCGGACGACAGGCATCAGTCCTCCAATGGAAGCCAGTTTGGCGCCGCTCAGAATGGCTTCTTAGAACCATCCACCTCGCGTCAGGATCGCCTCTCCTCAGCATACCATACTATTGTCGATATCGCTCGACCGCTCAATGGCATTTCCTCGGAATCTCTCGCACGAGTACGCCGACACCGAAACGATCCGGCTGTGGCTTACTCGCCGCTTGGCCTCGCCCTCCAGCAACAAGAACTGAGAACCCAGTCTGCTCGCGATGGATCGGTGCCTAATCCATCGTCCGCAATGCCTATGCAGCCTCAGCAACAGGGCTTGGCCGAGGACAAACGGTACCCTTGCCCAGTGGCCCAGAGATTTGGCTGCTCCTATATGTTCACCGAAAGCAAACACGCTAATCGTCATGCACGTATACATACCGGCGAAAAGAACGAGGTCTGCCCATCTTGTGGCAAAAAGTTCGCACGCAGAGATAACATGAAGACTCATCATCAACGCTGCGAAGCTCGCAGCATTGCAAAATCGTCTACTCGATTTTCGATCCTCGCGCAGCATTCACAAGCACCTTACACTGGCTCAGGTCTGACAGGCGACTCGAAGAAGCCGCCTGCGGAAGAGCCCTTCAACGTCCTGAAACGCTCCTTGCCGTCACCAACGTCCGATTATCGAGAAAGTCCGATTGGCACTTCGAAGAGAGTTAGAGTCGACCTGACGTCTCCCAAAGTGCAGCAGCAGCGACCGCGACCGAAGATTCAGCTCGTCGATATGACTGACCCTGAAATGGACAGCCTCGTTCATAGCGATGAGTCTAAGGACCAGTCGCAAGAGCCAACGCTCCCAGAACCTCGACTGGACAGCCCTAATATAGCCGATGCAGCAGTGTCTCATTCGGTAGACGATCTCTCTTCTGGTCCTAGTCGAAACGGGTTGCCATACTCGGCCGAGGAAGATACCTTGCTAAAAAAATTAAAGGAGGTCAGCGGCTTACCTTGGCACTTGATGCCCAGCAGATTCAGTGGAAGAACTCAAGGATCCCTACAATTCCATTACTCTGGTTTGCATAGGAAGGATATCCAGCAGAGCAGTCCGTTCACTGCTCTTGAGCCGAGTTCACTTGTCCCAGCGAAGCGCATTCGGAAGAGTAACGTAGCGAGTGGAATGGTATCTTGGGCGTCCGTAAAGAAAGCTCAAATGGAGGAGACTCAGACGGTCGAGACTCAGAGAGAGAAACATCGAAGAAAGCACCTACGAGAGCAAGGTATGAGCGAGCTAGAGGCAGAGGTTGCCGATGACAGCCCTCCTGAGGCAGAAAATACCAGTCCAAAGTCACCATCGCGGGATAACTCCTACCCTAGCTCCATGTCTCGCATCCTCCGCCTGCGAGAGCTGGGAGTACATGGACGACGAGCGTGGTCTGGGAAGCCACATCCAATCTCAGACGAACTTAAAGATCATGTCTTCAGCGAATACGGACTGCATTCGGAATACCAAGGAACTTCCGGCGACGTGATATCTCTCGCATGGAACGATTGCGGCCGTTTCGCAGCCAGCTCTATTGCCATTGCCGACCAGCAGAGTATGCAATACAACATGCATCGCAACTTACTTGTTGGCGACACGAACCGTAGAGAGCTTGAAGAAGTTCTGCACCACCATGTCCCTCGTCCGGTGGTCGAAGGCGACAACGTCAATGCGAGCCACGCCATGCGAGAATCGCAAGACCCAAGACTATTCCTCACGGTAACGGCTGCTAGATTCTGTCCTCAAGATGGCAGGCGTCTTTATACTGCCGCAAAGGATCACACATTGCGTTGCTTTGGTGTGGAGCAGGATCGGGTCGCACATCAGTATGCTATCAAACACACAAGTCCGGTGGACCTGCTATCAATTGGATCAGGGCATGGGCTTGTCGCTACCGGGAGCCACCAGCCGACGGAGAACATCAACGTCTTTCAGTGCGACTCAGAAAGGTACGAGGTCAAAATGCAGATGTCTTTGAAGCAGAGTACGAATCCCATCTTCCCATCCGCCCTGAGATGGGGATCTGCCCCTCAACATCGCAACCTCTTGCTGGCTGGATTTAGTGGCGAGGAGGAAACACTCACAACTGGAGACACCTGCCTCTGGGACGTTTCTGCGGAAAAGCGAATACACCTAGGCGGAGTTAGTCAGAATGTGTTTGACGTTGCTTGGAATCCTGTTCCTAGCTCCTCTTCTATCGCATTTGCTGTTGCAGGCAACGCGACCGGCCACATCGTGGACAAGGGCATGAGAAGCGTCATACAATGCTTTGCAGCGGGTCAAAATGGAGCGCGGAGTGTTCTTACCTGGCAGTGTCCTGCTTTGGACATCAATGACCTTGTTTTCTGCCCTTACGATGACCACCTCATCGCTGCTGGGGCTACTAACGGACGTGTGTACATCTGGGATAAACGCTCTGCGGATCGATCGCAGCGACCATTGCATAAACTCAAACACGAAGAGTCCCTGAATGTATTGGATCACGATCGAGATGCGGAGTTGGCGGACACTGGTGTACAGTTTCTTTCGTGGGGTCCTACGAAGACGCGCCTCTATTCGGGCTCGTCAGATGGTATTGTCAAGATCTGGAACCCGTACAGGTCTCCTACTAATACTCACATTGACGATATCTCCTGCGCAGCTCGTGACAGATCGGCGGTAATGTCCGGTGCTTTCAGCCCCGATTACCAGGAGTTGCTTATCGGCACTGAGAACGGCCGCATCAATCTCTTCAAGTCAGGCTCAGGTGCACTTCATAAAAAACCGCAGAAGTTTAAGCTTCTTTGCGGTCCCGAACCCGAGAAACAACAGCAGGAGCCTTTTATCGCAGCCCGTGCTCTGCTCGAAACTGGCCAGATTGAATTGAAACCCTGCGGTGCTATGCCTTTACGCCAAGCAGTTCAGGGGCCGAATTACCAAGGGCCATTTTTGAAACCTAGCAAGTCAGAGCGGCGTGAGGCCAAAGAGCGGTTGGATCGTGCGATACTTGTACAAGCCCCTCTAGGTCACGAGGACGACGAAGCCGATGTTGCAAAGGCGAATGCTGAAGTTCAGACTGCAGAAGATGCTGTCGCGGACCTCCAGAATCGAAAAGCCTTTGCTCGGATTGCGAAGCCTCAAGCCAAGGCATTCCAACGAGAGTTAGCGGCTTCTGAGAGGACGAGAAAGGAACTAGAGGATCTGGTCGGTGGTGTAGAGCGCTGTAAGCTTGACTGTGCTGTCTTCCCGCAGCAGCACGAGGATGATGAGGATGAAATGGTACAAGATTCGGGACGAGCAGAATTGAGAATCCCTGGATTCCTGCGCTATGTCTCCAATATTGCTGCTGTGATAGAAGGCGACGAGGAAGACACTTCTCCGACATGTCCTGCATGTTTCCCTGCGCGGCGGAACATCAAAGGCGTTATACAGGAGTATTGCAAAAGCTCTGCGTGCGTACTGAAAAGAGCACGATTGACCTCTGCTTGCTCGCGTTGTGGCAAGGCTGCACGGCCAGAAACAGAAAAGGGCAGGTTAACTATGTGTGAGCGGTGCGAGTTTGGCTGCTTTCGATGCGGGACAACAGTGGTGATTAGTGAGGATTCGAGGCTCATGACGTGTGGACACTGCAGTCTCGAGTGGGAGATTGGTGTGCTTGGGTATGAGTTGGTCTCGACAGCATCGTCTGCTCCGACAACGAAGATGGAGATTGATGAGGTCGAAGAGGATGAGGATGATCTTATGCAAGCACTCGGCGACGAGGACAGAGAATTCTACGCCGGGAGATGGATAGTACCAGGAACGTGAACATCAATTGGCGACGGAAGCATAACACACCAATGTGCTAGTGAGCATACAAAAATTTGGAGAACTACATAACAATCGAAACAGGTTGTCAGGTTGTGTCAACTGGGTGTCGCCAGCTATCACAAAACATGGCTATGAGGAGGCCTGCAGCTACCTGAAGGTGTAAATCACGTTTTCAAGATAATTCGATGTCACAGGCTTCTCATCTGCTTTCGATATGTGCATGTGAGGATATGTACCGTCGAGAGGATCAACGGCATGCTCGCCCAGAAATTCCATGGGTACATGTAACTACATCTGAAGGAAGGATGCGAGACCGAAATCCAGAGAAACATTGATGGTACTTGGAGGAAAAGATTGAGGTACGAACTTGATTTTCGGAGAGAACTGTTGCTCTACTCTATTCGCCGACTTCTAACAAACAGGGAATCATGATCATTCATAAAGCACTAACCGTACCCAAACGCCAATTTTCATGCTCCACGCAGCAACGCTCTCAGATCTGAACCGCCTCGGCAATTCACACTCGCGAAAATGTCGCCACGACTCAGTGAGCCTCTAATCGTCCTCATCCGAGAAGACCTCCTCGCCGCGCTTGCGGCGGGCCATACGGTCCTTCTTCTTCTTTCGGAGCTCCGCGGATGTGAGCTTCTTTGCCTTCTTGGTGGACTCGATCTTGTTACCCATAGCGTCGAACTTCTCCTCTTCCTCCTCCTCGCCCTTAAGACGAGGACCAGCACCTTGGCCCTGCACCCAGTTGTGGCCAGATGGGGTCATGCGGCCGTCGGTAACAGCCCAGACTTCCTCTGTGATGTTCTTGGTGAACTCAGCAGAGTGAGTGATGATAATAACACCTCCCTCGAAAGACTTGAGAGCCTTGGAAAGGGCGCCAAGAGAGTCACGGTCGAGGTAGTTGGTGGGCTCATCGAGAACGACCAAGTGAGGACGCTGCCATGAGCAGGCGGCGAGAACGACCTTGACACGCTGACC
>MWSQ01000837.1:0-21252 GCA_002116395.1 Ramularia endophylla | reverse complement strand
GGATGTCCCAACCTCCTCGGATATGCTCGGATCCGAGCTCGGCTGGTTTCGGATAAGCGAAAATCCAGCCATCCTAACCTCCTTACTCCCGCCATCTTGTTAACAACAACATAAGCTAACAATGGCTCCTAGCAAGAAGAATAATAAGAGGTCGAGATCCGTATACAGCCTGGCACACGATCTTCTTAAGAACGAACCAGCTGTACGCAAACACAACGTTCACCTACCATCTTTTCTCGCCCACCTTCGCTCACCGAGTCCTTCCTCGGTATCATCTCATCATCGCTACGTCCTCCGTAGTCGCAGACGACACATTAATCCGCCTTCGACTCAAAGGTCTCTAAACCAATCTGCTTTCTAGCACATCGTCGAAACAATCGAGAAAGAAGACACGTCTTTCTTATCAGTGAATCGAAATTCACAACAAGTACAGGCTCTAGACGAACAAGACACGGACTATCGACCACCACCTGTCAAACGTACTAGACCGTGCAACATATCACTATCTCCGAGAGCTGTCGACCTTGATCGTCCCGGTAGAACAGATCTATCAAGGGATATCTACGGCCTCATCCCTCTTACTCCACTACCGCTTTGCCTTCGAGTTGACCCGAACAGAGGAGATCAACAACATCTCTGCTTCTCTCGAGCTTCCTTAGATCCACTAGCTGACGATTACGACCTTCCTAACTACGGACCACGACCGTAGACCAACCGATTCTCCCTTCCACCTACTAGTTTTCCGATTATTAGACCATGTCTACCAACGAATCGAGATTGAGCGTGTTAGTGCCCGTACTCGAGGACAAGGAAGGATGGACAGTCTAGTATGACAAGATCAGGTTCGCCCTAATCTTAGCTGGTTTCAACGCCGTAATAAAGAGTGCTGTCCCTGTGAACAGCGAGGCTTTGCCCTACGTTAGAGAAGAATGGGTCAAATACCAACGGGACTTTATAGACAAACAGGTCAAGGCAATGGCACTTATTGAAGACCGTTGTACGTATAATGCCAGGGTCATTGTACAAGGCAAACCAAACCCATTCGAAGCCCTCTCTGCTTTGAAGAAGGAGTTTGAAAAGGGCGGTTTTGGTGAATTTGCCCGCATTTCCGCACAATGGAACTCGGTTACTATAGACACCGTTAGAGGCAACCTCGGGAAGTTTGGATCTAAAGTACGACGACTCTAGAACAAATTCTCCGAGATCGATGCTGGCTTAACGATCCCTAAGCCATACGTAGTCTAAAAGTTCATAACTGGACTGCCGGATTCTTTTAAGCCATTTATCACTTCGTTCAATTTAGAGCGCAAGTTGATTCTAACTACCGTGGACGGGGTTGTTACTGTAGCGAGTGTTACACTTACAGACGTCATCTCCGCAGCCGAGGACTTCTCTAACCAGGACAACCTCTCTGGTGAAATGGTCCTGTATAGTAGTGGATCTAAGCCACCAGCTACGGACAAGCCAAAGGGCAATGCGTCCCGCCGAAACAAAGGCAAGAAACCTGCGTCCCTTTGCTCTTACTGTAAAAGGGTTCATAGCGGAAAATGTTTCCTCCTCTACCTAGAAGACGTACCTGATTACTGGAAGGAAACTCCACTCGGTAAAGAAGCGCTTAACAAATCCAAGAAGCGCAAGGTGGACTCTGCCGATATCTCGAAGAACGATTCCGAGTTCTACGGGGAAGTTGCACTAGTTTAGGAGAAGGACAACTACTTCGCCCGAGACAACTTCTTCTTCTATAGAGCATCAAACAAACGACGCAAGGACCGCGCCTTTATCTCCTAATCAGCGCTTACGTCCCATAGAGGCCGAGATCTATATGATGTCTAGATCGCGGATACCGGAGCATCTAGTCATCTAATCGGCCGAAAGGATCTGTTTGTCGATTATCGAGTCATCTCTAGTCATGAATCTCGAGGTATCGGGGGTGCCTCGGTTTCGCTAGTCGCCGTCGGGACAATTCAGCTTCCTGCGCGAATTGATGGGAAGCTTTACTAGATTCGGATCAACGACGTCAAGTATTCACCGAATGCTAGCGTTAACCTCCTGTCTTTCGACTTACTAAAGAAAGCAAGCGATAGCGTAACCATCGTCAACGGTAAGATTTGCTTTGTAAAAGGCAAACTCACTCTTTCTACTAAATTCGACGATAGCCTCCTTGTTCTAGACACAATGAAACCGAAGAAGCAAAAGCCAGGCGTAGAGATTACGATGGCCGCTTATGAGGTATCATCTCCGCACAACTCCCTCTAGCACGAGCGAATAGGTCACCTTGGCGAACAAGGAGTTGTCGAGCTTAAGGGAATGGTTACCGGAATGGATGCTACGAAACACGGAGGGCAGTGCATCTGCGAGCCTTGTGTTTAAGGTCGTATGACCTCACGCCCTCACCGCCATCCTCTGAAGCCAGCTACAAGGAAACTCGAGTATCTTCATATAGACTCAAAGTACGGCCTAACTGGCGTTAGGGTCTACGGTTTCAAATTCTGGCTTACCATTGTCGATGACTACTCTACGAACATCGACTGTATCCCGTACAAGGAGCCTACGGACGTTTTCGAGATTGTCCGTAACTACCTCGATCACCACGAGGAAGCTAGAGCCCGTTGCCGTCGAATAAGAATCGACCAAGGGAACGAGTTCCGCACGAATCTTTTCAAAGACTACTGTTTCGGCAAGGGCATTGAACTCGAGTTTACTACTACCGAACAGAGTGAGGCAAACGGTGTTGCTAAGAGAGCAAACCGTACCATTTTGGAAAGATTAGAACCAACCCTGCTAGGTGTAGGGTTGGGGTTGAAATGGTGGCTAGAGGTCGTACGCTATAGAATTACGTACCTCCGCAATCGGTCACCGAACAACAAACACAAGGTTACTACACATGAAGTCTTCACCGGAGAGAAACCTGATCTTGCGCACATTCGCGTGCTTAGATCGAAGGTTTACGGTTTGAAAACTAGTGATCACCGGTAGAAATATGCCAAACGTGCTTAGGAAGGCAAACTACTCGGTTTCAAAGGAAATTCCCTTTACCGAGTAGCCTCCCCTACGTGGAAGGAGCCTCGCTAGATCTTCGATGTAGTTGTAAAGGAGAAACGTTAGTACTTTGAGACATCCCTTCCTTCCCCTCTACTAGAACGTGTTTCTAAAAGAAAACGCTCTACTACTCTAGACATTGTCGGTGAACGCATTATCGAAATCGATGATGACGATGACGTTACCCATGTCTCTAAAAGGAGGAGGACACCGCCGCCTTCTGACTCTAGTAGACATGAAAGCTAGGAAGAAATAACACCACCTCCTTCTAACTCGGATACCGAAGACGATGGAACCGAAGACGATGGAAGGGGACCAACACTACCCTTACCACTTCCCGCCCGTGTTAGGCCGCATAGGGCGGCTGCTCCTCTTCTAGGGCAGCAGCGTCTTTCTACTGTTTCCGACTCTTCTTCGGAGGTATCGTCCGTACCATCCTCCTCTAGATCCTCGACGGTTAGCCACTCCCCCTTACCGGACGAGCAGCGGCAAATTGATACATAGCTCGATCTAACTCCTACAAACACATCGTAGGGAGATGTGCCGGATAGGCTTACTAGGCCTCATCGAATGCGTTATCTAAACTTACGTTTTCCTAGTCAAGACTGGCAACTCGCTGCTATTTCGACTCCGCTTACTAAAACGCTCTCTGAATATCCACTTATCTAAGCCGCGCTGCTATACACCTTCATCGCTGCTGCTATAGCCTCGGACGAACCATTTAAACCGAAAAATCTGAAGCAGGCCAAAGCGGACACGGCGTAGCCGCGTTGGGAAAAGGCGATGAAGGCTGAGATCGAGTCGCTTACTAAGAACAAAACTTGGAAGTATAAGACTATAGCGGACATGGATCGTATCGGAAAGAAAGCTTTGCCTAGCCGCTAGGTATTTACGCTTAAACGCGGTCCTTCTGGCGAAATCCTGAAATACAAAGCCCGCTGGGTAGTACGGGGATTCGCTTAGGAATCTGGCTCCGACTACTACGAAACGTTTGCATCAGTAGTCAAGCCGATGAGTTACAAGGCGATCTTTGTAATCGCCGCCGCTCTAGACCTTAAGATCGAACAGATGGATGTCAAAACTGCGTTTCTTTATGGACTTATTAAAGAAACTGTCTTTGTCGAACAGCCGCATGGTTTTGAGAACGGGAACCCTGATCAAGTCTGCGAACTCCAAAAAGCGCTTTATAGACTTCGACAATCACCCCGTACTTAGTACGACACTCTAACTACCTTCTTAGTAGAGCAAGGTTTCTATCCTCTTAACGCCGACATTAGCGTTTTCCACAAAGGGCATTACCTGATCGTAGTCTACGTTAATGATCTATTGATCGTTGGTCCATCCAAGTCTGAGATTACTACTATCAAAACGGCACTGTCTAAGCGTTTCGAAATGTCCGACCTAGGTCTATGTGCTCACTACCTTGGCCTCTCCGTTCGAAGGGATCGAAGAGCCCGCAAAATCTTCCTTAGCCAAAAGGCTTATATTGAGAAGTTCTTACGTGAACACGGCATGTAGGAAAAGAAAGTCCGCACAACGCTAATGGATTCATCTGCCAAGATCGAACCGATTCTAGACGGCTACTCAGCCCCTACGGAACTTAGGAAGAGATACTAGTCCGCCGTCGGATCGCTGATGTACGCTATGCTTGGTACTCGGCTAGACATTGCCTACTCCGTCTCAGTTGTTAGCCGGTTCAGCTCTAATCCTACTAAAGCGCATTGGCTCCTAGTTGAAAGGATTATGTGCTATCTCCGTGCTACCATCGACTTTGAGCTGGTATACTAGGGGGAGCTCGAAGCGCTCTCTAGGTATACCGATGCCGACTAGGCTATAGATAAGGAAACTCGGCGATCCACTTCCGGTTACGTATTTAGCACCGGCAGCGGAGCCATTAGCTAGTCGTCTAAACGTTAGCCTCGAGTTTCCTTATCTACTCTGGAATCAGAATACTACGGTCAGACTTAAGCGACAAAGGAAGCTATTTGGCTCCGATCGCTCCTAGATCAGCTGTTGCTAGATGGAGAAGGTTCCGGTACGACTAGTGGTCCGTAGGCGACGATCATCTATTGTGACAATCAGGGTGCTATGTCATTAGCAAAAAACCCATCCTCTTACGGAAGAACGAAACACTTCGATGTTAACGTTTACTTTGTCCGTGAGAAAGTTAAGGAGGGTGTCGTCGAGCTTAAATGGGTTGAGACTAAGAAAATGATCGCCGACGGACTCACTAAGCCGTTGCCAAACAAGCAGTTTCACTAGTTCCGCTAAGCCCTTAGGCTAACACTACCCTTACACATTAAGTCTCCGAAATAGATGTAGGATATAAACAAGTAAACTGCTCTTTCGCCGACAAGGGAAACAATCAGGGAATGCCCTAGTAACGGCGAGTGAAACGGCATCGACTCAGACTTGAAATCTGGCGAGAGCCCCTGGTTTGATGTGGGGTACCCCACATTGGCCGGACAAGTGAATCTTTAGACCCTGAATTCTAGGGGAGTCTGCGCCAAGGCGTCGACGACAAGACCAACTTTAGCAAGAATTGTTTTTGAATGACTTGCCGGGGGAGAGAAGCAAGGCATAAACAATCCATCTAAAAATCTCCTACACTTGATCGGGGGTTGAAGGAGTACTCATTTTCCGAGCCAAATCCCACCAAGACTAAGAGCGCTTACATCAGCGACATCAGGCATAAGGATTTTCTCCGGTCCCTAAGCAACTTGGTTCCTTTCTCCGACATCTAAACCGACCCTACCGAGACCCTACCGAATCCACCATGTCCTACATTAGCAATGACCACCTGAACTATCGAGTTTTTAATAGAATTGTAAGCGAACGATGCCCTGTCTCTGGAAATTAGGACATTATTGGCCTAGTTCCATCACCAAGAGAGGAAACTCTATTAAGCTAATAGACTACTTAATCAGCAACATCTATAGAGGAGATCGAACAGGCACTTACTTAGCCAGCTAGGAGACAGCTCAGACAGCGAATTAAGCAACGCAGGCTAATAATCCCTAAAGACCTTCAAGGCATCGACTTTAGCATCCTTTCACTAAACACCTTAGTAGCGATCTATCGTGATCACTTTATTGCTACAGAGCAATTAAAGGACAGCCGGGAAATGGGAAAGATGCTTAGAGCCTTTACACACCTAGCCAGTGAAAAGTTTGTGGGAAAACAATAGGCCTACATCCACCTTAAGCCTGTGTACTTTCCTACCGAACAGTAGCGTACCAACTGGAATAGATATGACGATGTCATGTTCTCTAATGTCTAGAGTGCTTTCGAAAAAGCTGCCAAACAGAGCAAGGCCAACACTCGGATTGTGCTACTAGCTACACCTTAGGCGAACTTTGTGAACGACCCTAACTAGGAGAACAAGCCATAGCACGCTTAGGCAGCCGCTCTTGTCAAGGGACCAGGAAAACAAGGCCACAATCTTTTCATCTATGATTGTGACTCTAACCTAGACGAAGACAGCGCCAAAACAATCACTCTAAGAAACTTCTATGGATCTATGCGTCGATTCTACGACCTGTTTCGTCACTAGAAGAAAGGCTAGAAGATTGACAAGGTCTTTATAGGAAACATTCGAGATGATTTCCTCTCTGACGCTTTGGACGCTTAGCCTAACGATTACATCGACAAGAACCATTGCCTTAGACATACGATGAGATGGATCCACACCCTAAGCTAGCTAGATGATCACTACTATAATCATGACTCTGACACAGCTGGCCTTTCAGACCCGAGATGGAAGTCTTTTCTTGAGTTAGAGTACTGCTCGAAGAACTACACGAGCAGAGTCAAAGGTTAAAGGTTGAAGGAGCTGACAGCTGGCTAGTACTCTTTTTCCCACTAGGTTTTGATAAGACTAGAAGCTTAGCCAACGAGGGGGAGTGTTGAAATGTCGGTAGCTAGAGCACTACCAACCTCATATATATGCAGCTTACCTGCCTTCTTCCTTTGTAACTTAATTAATCACTCTTTACTATTCATCATTTCAATAATAACGAGTGAATGAGAAGTGACTAAATACGGTGAAAGACAAGTTCATATACGAAGTCTAAAAGAGAGTCTAGAGGAAAGCTCTGCTATATAGGCTAGTCAGGGCGGCCTTAGGCTACAACAGTGGTAGAGGTAAGCTAGCCGTGACATTTATAGATAAGACGCTTTAAATGTCATTAAAAAAGTATTAGTACTAAGTCATCAAACAGCGAATTCGCTTACATTAGAATTTGAATAAGGTAATAAGGAACCCGTCGATAGTATAAAAGCTCTAACATTAAAGTAAAGTGATCGTAAGATAGCAAAATTTCATTAGAAGAGAATCAGTAACTCTAGCTAAAGTAGCTTATAAGAATGGCTTAAAGCGGGCCTATTAGATTAACGATACCGTCTATAAAAGATAGATAGGATATAATTAACAGAAAAGAGGCTTATAACGAAATCAGGCGTAAAGGACCCAAAAACGCGGTCCGGGCTCATAACCTGTTGAAATGTTATAAGCTATTATATTGACTAATACTACCTGTAGGTCATAGCCCTTTTAACTAATGCATAGGTACCGATATCGGTTAGACCTCTAACGTATGAACATGTTTCCAACAAGATGCATCTGTCTTACACAAACGCACGCTAGCATTTGGCTACTTTACGGATCATCGGAGATGATTAAGAGTCTTTGGACGATATGCCTGCCGCACATTACCGCCACGACGAGCTCGCTTAGCCCATTCTCATTGTACTAGACGGGGAGGATTCTCATCTGCCATTAGAGATTGCCCTAGCGGGTCTCCTTGGGAGACTGCAAGACAAGCGGAAACTTCATCCTCGTTGTGACCGTACGCACGCGCTACGAGGCTCGTGGGCATCGCGCTTGACAGCAGGCTTCCACTTTGGTTGATGATGTCAAGTCACACCTGCTTGAAGAAAGAGGTTCGCGAGACGCGGCCCACGCCGCTGTCTGTTCAGATGCGGGAACGGAGCCTGTGGATATTCTGACTTTCCACTTTGCCTGATGATCAGTGTACCAGACAACCCAATACTCCCTTCCATTCCAATCTTGTTGACGACTGCGAATGTAGACACTGTTCTGCTCGAGCGTTGAGAGAAGCGCATGAAACCTTGACAAACCTTGTCTCCGATGTTGCTTGCCAACTCTCCTCGAAGTTGTAGGATTTTGGCAACGGAATGTTGTGCCGTCGAGCTTCACCCGAATTGTATCAGCCTAAAGATCCTCCTGTTCTTGCATTCATCCATCGCTTGATGTTGTGACCCTCTTCGCCTCTGCCCTCCTACGCGATCCAACACTTTTTACCTCGTAATTCTGAAGCCAAGGTACTCTAATAAGCGAGGCATAGTGAACCTTCGAGCTTCACCTGTCTTCTGTCAGCGCAAAGACCGCCCGGTCTCATTATTCGCCGCGAGATGCTAGGGACCTCTCCCATTTCCCTCTAACATTGCTGCTCATGCTTTCCTTCAGCTATGGATTAATGAAGCGGCCCGTCTCTTTCGAGCTTTGTCTGGATTCCACCTATCGCGTCTGCAAAGGAACGTTGTATCTCCGGCCGTGCCCGGAGAAGCGGAACCATCGTGCCACTCAATGCACTTAGCTCAACCGTTGCCTGTCGTCCGATTTGTTAGCCGGGCTTGTCTCGACGACTCCCATCAGGCGGGAGTACATTGATCTTCCAGCTAGCCTTCTATCGTTCTGTCGCACGCTTCGCGGTAGTTGCGGTCTTCTAGCATCCAACCGATCCATGGCAAAGTGACAGAGGATGATCTCTTCACATTCCAGCTACGGACAAGTGAGACTTTCATGTTCTTCAACATGCATACGGTCGATCATCGCCCGCGGGATGGTCTGCGCTAGGCAACATCGTCAGCTGCTTCGGAAGAATGATCTGCTTGCGACGTGGGGAAGGCGAGACTTGTGAGCTTGATACAGTTGACCGGGAAGCAAGCGAAGTATCCCTACCATCTCGTCATTGAAGTCCGTTCTCCATCTCAGCAATACAACTTCCGTAAAGCATCCATCTCCTCCTCCCTTCTCCTTTCTCGATCATCAGGAGCATACGAAGCAGATCTCAACTCCCATGCGAATCGCACAAGTCAGACGTCCAGCCATCCCCTTTCGTGCACATTATTATCATACATCATCGCATCCCTGTCTCAATCAATCTCGATGACATTAGGACAACATGCCTCAACCATCTCGTTAAGCATTTCGGTCAACAGATGTCGAACATAATCCTCTTTCTTACGGAGGTGCGGCGGCAACCCTCCGCCCACGAGGTCGTTGTTCCACATCGTATGAATAACCTCCAGCTTGCGACAGCTCGCCCGATCCAGGACGAAACGAACTTCTGCAGCTGTCGCCTCTCCCGGTCCGAACCTTCTACGGCAATCGATGGCTGCTCGAATGGCATCTTCAGGAGCTAGCGGAGGTCTTCGACTCTTTTTCTTGCAGGGCTCGGGCCATTCTCCGCACTTTGGGTGTCGCCAGCCTGGTGGGAAAGTGCGGACCGGTTTCGTCTCGCGAGCCTTTGTTCTGGCCGTCTTGGCCACTGGTGGCGCCGGGCTACTTTCGCAGGTTGAAAGCGCAGGATCAGCTAGACACAGTGTATTAGCATCTGGTCCTCGGGCTAGATGGCCAAGCTCCAACTCACTGTCCGCGTCTTCTCGCTTTCTCTTCCTGGTCGAGCTTCTGCCGTCTTCGGTGCCGGGAGCGACATATGTGTCTGGCTCGGGACTGGGCGACGAATGTGACAAACGCTGAGGGCGAGAGGGAGGCAGTGCTTGGGGTCTCTCTTCGTGACCGCCATCTTGAGCTGACAGGCCGCTCTCCTCTGGCGCGAGGAGGGGAACATACGTTGTCGTGCCGACTGCATGTTCTTTCTCCGGTTGACGGTTGCCATTCAAGGCTTTGCCTGGGAGATGTCAGCGTTGTTACACCACTCCTTTGTAGAAGTACCCACTGGCTGAGTGAAAATCGCAGCCCTCATTCGGGCCAAGAAACATGCAACATGCGCAAGTGCCGCTTGATACATCCGGTCGCACCACACACTTTCTGAAGGGTGCTGAACCGTTTGCTGATGCCTTGACACATGTAGAGCACGCCATGCTTTGTTCCACTCCGGTAGCATAGATGATCCCGGCTTGCCTGTGGCGGATGTTCCATGCGTCGAACGTCGAGGCTTTCTTAATAAAGGCCTTGCGGAACACCAGGTCACGGACGTCTGGACACGACAGAATGTTGCTCATCTGTGGGGTTATTCCGGCGTGGCTCGCCAGGCGGCCTCTGAGCCAGATATTGTAGGCAGTGCCTCTTTTAGGCACGAATGCGTCCCCGGCGGGAGTTTGTTGTTGGAGCGGCCCAGCAGCAACTGCCAACCGGTCCTGCTCTTTCCGCTTGTGAGTCTTGACCATCTGGCGAGCGGATTCCAATTCCGCACCACTCAGCAATGCTCCCTTCCAGGAGACTGATGCCTCGTCACTCTCTAGATCGATCACACGAGAGCGAAGCTCAAAGTCTCTGCCATCGACCACAACTGCGGCGACACCTTGATCATTTTCCCGAACGAAGCTGCTTGGAATTCGCGAGTCTGCGAAATGCGCCTTGTACTGTTTCTTTCCTTTTTCCACTGTTCTTTGAGTGATGCGAATGACCGCAAGATCGCAAAACCTCAGCGATGCTGCCTCTACTGATCTCTGGCGAGAAAGCTCTGCAGTTCTATGGCCAGGCGGCACCGGTTTCTTGCGTACTGCGGACTTTGATTCCGACCGCAACGGAAGCGTAAAAACTGGCACTGCCAATTGTAAGCTTTCCGCTCGAGTCAAACTCTTGCATATGTGAAGTCACGGACCAGATGGAGTCAGCAGCGGCTGCTCGGTTCCTTTCTTTACGATGTCCTTCGATCTGCTCGCAATCGTCGTGGGTGTATCCTGCTCGGGCGCAGATAATCGTGGGCGTCGGAAAGACTGTGAAGAGGAAGACTGAGGGCCCGTGTCGAGCGTGTCGGGTGGTTCGAAGGTCGACATCGGTGAGGTGATATATGAGTGGGCCATTGCCCTGAAGCACGAAACGAATGTGAGATGGTGAAGGAGGATTGGTACAGCTTGGACGCGAACCAAATGTATCGTGTTCTCCACGCGAAGGCAGGTGCGGGGTCGGAGCTCGGAGTTCGGGCGAACCGCACCTGCCCCACCAAAATTTGAGCATCAACGCGTCTCCCAGCATTGGTGTTTCTCACAACACTTCGCAACACACCATTAACCTCGAGCCCGGGAATTACCTGCTTTTCGGCGACGCGTTGCTTGGCGAGTTTCCCTCTCACTGCACACCACAGCCAACCTCTCAAGCGATTGCAGGTTCGTGGACTCGAGAAGTTTCGGACAGACAGTCTGCAAGCGACACTTACCTCCGCAGATGTGAACTTTCTCATCCCCATTCCACCACCTCCAGTTAACCAGCGCCGAACTACTTGATACGAAACGCACCGATCACCAAGCTTTGCCGGCATCATGGTATCTAAGCGGAAGAGGGCATTGGCGGAGAAGGAAGCAAAGCATGCGAAGAAGCGCAGGACCGCAGCGCCATTTGACGAGGACGCCGTGAGAAGAAACAACAGTGCGATCTCTACGAGAATGCTCGGAGGAAGACACCACACTCCAGCTCCAACTCTGAGTTCACATCAGTTCAATGCGGACGACTTCATTCGCGATGCGAACGAGAGGCGTTTTGCTATGCAATTACAGCCTTACAGTAGCCCGGCACCCGATGCAGTTGTCCGGTCGGCCAGCTGGCCAGCGATCAAGGAAGAACAGAATGACTCCGACGCTCCCACTGCCATTCCTGCTCAACAAGATACCTTCAGCAATGCAAAGGTCGCCGAGATTGCGACGGAGATCGAGACCGCCGCAGTGATTCTCAGCCGGCACGATCACACCCATCCATTGCATCGAGCTGCTATCGCAAACCTTGGCAAAGTCTGCATATCCACTCACGACACGCAAGTCTGGGCTGTCCGTGACAGGCTACTTGGTCACGGTGTGCCACAGGATCGAGCGAGCCACGCTGCGTCGATTCTCCGCGAACAGACACTGGTATCGGTCTCAATAGGAGAGGCGGCTGCTTCACTCACCGATCTTGACCAACTGGATGGCGTTCTCGCAGCACTTGCGGATGGTACACCAAATGGGGGGATTCATGCACAGCTGTCCTCGTTTCGCACCCACCTGCGCGATCAGAGACAGGATCCACTGGAAGGAAATGTTCAGCAACCATTCACAAGATCGGAAGCACCAGAACGCGACTATGAAAACATTCCTCCACATGAGAATCGCAGTGGGAGTGTTTTCATGGCGGGAGGCATTGGTGCAACTCCAGATGCTGACGAGGCTGAGCGGCCGGATGTTCAAGTGAAGCACGAAGCGACCTCTGACACCGAAGCTGGAGTGCAGCTTGTAAACAGTCCGGTGGATACCGCTAAGCTGCTGGCCCAAGGTGACAAACAGCGGGTGAAGGTCTTCAAGAAACATTATCCACAGACGCTCGATCTTTTTTCTTTCCATGTGAAGCATGCCCGCAAGAACAGCGGACTTTTGCAACGACTGGCGTCGGACAGGTGTCTCACCATCGCGATCGATTACTTCAATGCCATGGAAGAGGGACAGAGAGTAGGGTGGGACGAACTTCATCAACAACTTCTTGCTGGCGACAGCGAACCTCTGGAGATCAGGGTCGGTACCACCATGCTACGGCGAAATGGATGTTTCAGACGCCTCGAAGAAGAAGCAAGAGCGCATGAGATTCCAGGAGCGCAGACATCATCGGCATCCCAAGGGGTGCGCTTTGAGATTCCTTCTGCTGCTGTGCCCTCCACCCATGGAAGCGCATCTCGCGGTCAGGAATTGACGCTCAGTTCCTCCCAGCAAGCAGATGACGGAGACGCACTGAAGCCTATCCTGATATTGTTCCGTCCTACTCGCGATCACAAGGTTCGTCAACGTCAAGTGTCTTTCATTGTGAACACACCCGGCAGCCCGACTTGCAGTCAGGACCTTAAAGCATTCAGGGCCGCGTGCAGAGTTGCGTACAAGCAGACTGTGGATCTGACTTTGACTCGGCAACCGACAGAACACCACTGGATCGCAGTCTTCCACCGGCGGGATGAGGCAATCCGAGCAGTGAAGAACAAGCAGGTCATCAAGCTGGGAGGGGTGAAGATTCGTCCCGAAATACTCCCCTCCCAGTCCAAAGTTGTGTTCTTTTGCACCCTCCGCGGCCTAGAGATTGCGGACCAAGACATTGCCTACCACTTGTTGCAGGCTTTTGCAAAGGCAAAAGGTCTCGAAGGCGAGCCCTTGCTGACTGGGAAGCTCAAGCTCTATAAGTATGCCAAGGGTAGATACTACGTCTGTTTGCCCATCAACATCAGCAACAACGGCCTTCTGCATTTCTACTTGCCACTCCCACGACCTAGCGGAATACATATGTCATACTGGCAGCCCGCGAAGCCCGCCAGATCCAAAATATGCGGTCATTGCCAAGGTCATCACGCTCTGCCCTGTCCCAAAGCTCCGATGGTTGAGCTACCGTCACTCATTCCCGCATCGAACCACCTTACCCAGAACGAAGAGATTGAGATGCCGGATCCGTGCAGCATGTTTCTGTTCCACATCTACGAAGCATGCAAGGCCAAAGACATGCACATGAGCCGCTCTGACCTTGACGAGCGAGCGATGGAGTTGTGGCGCGGCTTCGGGCACGACCACACGCAACGCTGGTCTCAGCTTCACGAGGCGCTTTTGGCCGGCGATGCCGCTGCTCTGGAACCCGCCACGGCTGAGCCCTTGCTCGCTGAATATGATCTTCCTGGGGCAATAACAACCGCTTTGGCTGACGGTGCTTCGCTCAACGGTGTCATGAAGGCTGATGCAGAGGAGAATGGCATTAGGCCTAGCCATTCGCTGGACGGAGAAGGCGACGGCGACGGCGCAGAGCTCTATGTGGCTGGCAGGGAGGAGGAAGCGTCTGCCCCAAGTGCAGACGATATCGACGAAAGCGATGAAGAGTCTGAGAGCCTGGGATACATCGCACAACCTAACAGAGGCTTGATTTCTTACTATCACGACTTCATGTTCAGACCTCGGACTGGTGGTAAGAGACAAGGGTGGATCGACGAGGTGATTGTGCCTTTCGTCCGCGATGCAGATCATGCTTGCACCGTCACTTTCTCAATCTGGACTCCTGTTTGTCCCGTGAATCACATCAAAAAAAGCAGGATCCAAAAGATCTTGGTTCAACAGCTTGGCTCGAAGTTTCAGAATGTCAGCAAACCCTTTAAGGGACACACGTTCTCGGTCCGGCTAGGATCTTCGAAGATGGTGCGGACGGCACTTGATAACAGCACCAGCATCGAGTTGGGGAAGTACCGTATCTTCGCCGAGCGCCTGCCAGCCGAAGACCCAACCCTGTTCCTCTGTGACTTAATGGGCCACCAGGTGCCGGAAAAGAATTTGGCGATTGGGGTGGCCTCATTGTTACAACAAGAAGAATCTTGTTTCCAGTTACTGAAGTATCCTGAAGGTCAATACTTGATTCGTTTCTCGGGTCCAGTGCGATATCTTCGTGTGTACGTCAGGATTCTGTGGTCTGCAACAACGATCTGCATCGCACGCTTTCGACCTGTCGATACAACAACGCCGAAGCATTGCGCCGTGTGCCTTGGACAGCACCCGTGGCCGTGTCCGCAGGCGGAAGTTGTCCCGCTGCCTAAGGAAAAGGCGAATCGAGGCTAGGGATACGGACCGAGGACGGGAAGAGGCAAGAAGCGACAGAAAACTTGTGGCGAAAGAAGTGGTGTTGCTAACGGCCATTCTAGCGCAAGCTGTACTGGCTGAAGAGAGCATGCTCAATGAGGCCGACGAGGCGATGTAGCTTATCGAGAGGGCAGATCTTTCACGCCGTCTGATATGGATGTAGCTTCAATTGAGACCCGAAAGAGATTTCATTGTAAGAGCTTGTCCATCTCAGGTCTTCTTAACGTTCCGAACGTGAGTCCTACTTAGATGCCGTCGAGTGAGGAAACACGATGAGGCGGCATATTAGAGTGATCATGTCGCAGCCACAGCGTCTCTTCGCTGTGCGTCGATGGAGAATTTGCCCACAATGTAGTAAGCCTCCTGTCAACGAAAGGTGTTGGTTTAAGAGCGAAGTCTGAGATGGAGCAGCACCAATGCATGCGAGGGGCTTCGACCTGGACGAGTTGACCGAGGAGAAATTCCAAAAGAACTCCTTGTTCACCCGTGGCAAGTCTGTGTAACACCTTGAAGACCTCTGCTAATATAGCTATAGATCTTATTGAGGGAAATCGACTCCTTCTAAGAGCGTACTGGCAGGAGGCTTGGCATCCCAGTGAGTGAGTGACCTTAGGTACAAGGTGTAGCATTGGGAGCAATCTAGACTTACGTACTAAGTGCGTCTCTTGATCCTAATACGAAAGGCTCTGCTAACATGGTAATAGGGATGCTTACACGAAGCATCTCTGTCCTTCGACCCAATATAAGGCATGCGGAGATGCCATATTTCAATCGTGAATGTACCACAGGCCATGCAGGATTCAAATTCGGCAGGTATCAAGAAACGATAAAGAAGCTCAGGACGTCCGATCTCGATGGTTTGTTCTACGACAGTTTCATCCAAATAATGGCATCGCGATGAGGCTGACAACCCCCGATTCAAGTAGCCGGACTTACTACGTCCTAAGCAATGACATTCGGCTGATGAGGATACAGTTACCGGACAGGAAGAGCTCAAGACGTCTCTGTCGAAAGATAACGTGGCACTCAAACGGCCGGCCGCCGTGAAGTGTCAACCACGAACTCCTGCATTCTTTTGTAAGCCAATACTATGCCATAGCTCACTCGGTTCAAGACTCTCGGTCAGCTCCGTAATATTCTCCTCCTTTGTTCCGTTTGCATCGACCTATACCTGTTAGCATCTCACTCTCGACGTAATGATGATTCCATACTCACATCTATCAAAACGCCACGCTGCCTGTACACGTCTGCAACGGGTACGCTTTCTGTCTCAAACTCTACAAACCGCCTCTCGAACTTCTCCCTGCTGTCATTGCTATCCCGTCCTCGAGCAAGATACCTTGATCTCGCATTCTGTTTTGTGACGTTGAATGACAACACAATGTCCGGCCTGGAATCCGCTCGCACCTTCCCGTCGTCACTCACACTCGGCCGCAGTTCATCTAGAAACGGCCACGTGTCGAACGATTCTAGTTGCTCTACGCATCGTGGGAACCCATCAACGAGTATACCCTGCAGTTTCGGTTCAACTTTGAGTAAGGCTTCCCTGATTGCCTGCTCAATGAAGGGACTCAGATCGCTGAAAGTAAGGAATCCTTGGTTGTCGAGCTTGTCTTGGATTTGAACTGCCAGAGGTGAGGTGGGGTTTGCCCGCATCCATTTCCGCAAGCCATCACCAACAGAATAGTGCGTCAGGTTGTAGGTTTGTGTAAGATGAGAACAGAGGGTCCCTTTTCCAGCGCCGGGTGCTCCTGCAGACAGGTGTCAGCAGCTTTAGGCGGAAAAGGTGAGTATGAGAATACGAACCAAGGACAAATATCACCACGAACTTGCGGCGAGCTGGCGGAGTCATCGTCCTGACAGACGGTGAGCCTGGAACAAGGCACAAAGATCCAGTGAGGTTTGACAGAATGAGGCGGCGAAACAGTGGAGTACCCGGGCATGTGGAGAAGAAGGTTGAAAAGTATCCTTGCTCAGCTGAGAAGTACCGATGTTTAGCAGGTGCAACCTCCATCCGCTTTACCCGCGCTTTCTTTCAACATCTCAACACAAACACTCATTCGCAAACATCCAACTCCCAAACATCTAGCAATCTGGGGTCTACTTCTACCGTACCCTTCCCGCTGTGAGCGTGCAAGATCCACCAGAGTCACTTCCTGTTCCAATTAAATTCAAGCAGGACAGATTCCCGGATCATGGCTATCATATCTTCTCTTCTGGCGAGTGTGCCGGCTACAGTCTGCACCGCTGTCATTCTCCTCCTCGTTGTACTTGGCATTCGATTCGGGCATCTCGGAAGCAAGGCGTACCTCCAACCCAGCCTCATCGGAAAGGCACTCAAAACTCCGTCAGAAGCGCCAAACGCGCCAGTCTCCGTCAATTACTTCCCATCCCGGAAGTGCAACTATTCATGCGGCTTCTGCTTTCACACTGAAACCTCTTCTTTCGTGCTCGAGGACGAGGAAGCCAAACGTGGTCTGCGGCTGTTGAAGGAAGCCGGCATGCGCAAGCTCAACATCGCAGGCGGAGAACCATTTCTCTACCCGAAGCTCCTTACCCAGCTTCTCCGCTATTGCAAGGAAGACCTCAAGCTTGAGAGTACCAGCATCGTAAGCAATGGGAGCAAGATCCAAGAGAAATGGCTGCGAGACAACTGCCAGTGGCTGGACATTCTGGCCATCTCTTGCGACTCCTTCAATCCAGAGACGAACAAGAAGATCGGCCGTGGCGATGATGGCGGAAACGTAATCCGACTCTTCCAAATCGCCGAGTGGTGCAAGGAATACGGGATCAAGTTCAAACTCAACACCGTCGTCAATACACACAACTGGAACGAAGACATGGTTGCAAACATCGATCGTTTGGCACCATTTCGATGGAAGGTATTTCAGTGTCTCATCGTGGCTGGCGAGAACGATGACGAGACAAGAAAGCGGGATGCAAGGGACTTTTTGGTGACTGAAGAGCAATGGCGGACTTTCTGCGACCGGCACAAGCATCTTCCGTGCTATGTTCCAGAGGACAACCAGTCCATGGCGAGCAGCTACTTGCTTCTGGATGAGTACATGTGTTTCCTTGACAAGGGAGAAGGTGGGATGACCAAGAGCGATTCTATCCTGAAAGTTGGAGTCAAGGAGGCAATGAAGCAGGTTTTCTGGGATAAGACGTCGTTTGTAGAGAGAGGTGGTATATACGATTGGTCGAGACCGGAGGAGACCACTCAGCAGGGTGGGTGCGGCAGCGGAGAGAGCAGGAAGAAGCTGGAATGGTGATCGTATGTCAACGCAGCATCCGTGCCGATCGGAGTGGGATCATTGAAAAGCAAATCATTGACTGCAGAAGAATCGGGGCGATGACTCTCGGTTGTGTGCGAAAGACGGCAATGGCAGTGAGGGAGAGCACGCGTAACGTGCGGACGGGGTAGAATGCAAGAATCACGGAAGTAGCAACGGAAACGTGAGGTTTTGCAGGCAAGATAGCAATACGACAATGGAAACGATAGCTTGTTATCAGTGTCAAAACCGATTCCATCATTCCTCGCCAGTCCAGCCAAATGTCAGTATATATGTAGATGAAAGCCAACGACAAATGATGCCGAGATCCTGGTGCGAGCAGACACCCCAGCTATGCTGCAGCACAATAGGCTGGGATAGCACAAATGACGGGAACATCTGAGAGCAGGCATTGAGTTGGGATGAACTTTGGAAATCAACGAAGCATGGAGCGCAAGCAAGACGCAGAATGAGAGCAGACGACGATGCACCGAGAGTCATCGAAGATGAGCAATCGCAGATTCCGAGCATAGGGAGATGACGTCAATCGGTATGTCGGGTGGAATACAATTGTGCGATGTTGAACACATGTGAATGGAAAGCTGAATGTTAGCCTTTGGAGGGTGTCACTCGGGAGTCCGCCGACGCGGATCCTGGGTTCAGGAGTCTCTGGCAGGAGAACTGCGGGTCTCCGACACATGGTAATCGTGGGATGGGCGCGAGCGAGGCAGAATGTACCCAGCTTGAACATCACACAGACGTTTGCTGTGAACGGTCACATCCAGCCTGCTGGGTAAGGACTCGCTGACCCGGGAAGAAGAGGCCACTACCGGTACTTCGCTTGCGCTACGCTGAGAAACTTGGGGAGAAGAAGCAGCAGCTGGAACCTGGCCTTGAGCACGTCGGTGGGCTTGGTGAGAAGAAGCGGTAGCCAAGACCTGCTCTTGGGCATGCTGAGTAGCTGCAGAAGAGAGCCCAACAGCTGAGACCTGGCCTTGAGCACGCTGAGGTAGTAGAGAAGCGGAGGCCACCGGCGTCATTTGGCTTGCGGTGGGTTGGACAGAATCAGGCGGTGCAAACCGGACACAAACGCTGCGGCGCATCTCAGGGTCCGGAATGCGTCTCCCCACCCATCGGGCGACATACTCGACGAGATCCGCCCGCTGCAACAGTCCAGAGAGCTCTCGCAAACGCTCCGGTGTCGCATCACGCTCCCTGAGCTAGGTGGCGATTGCAGGCTCATGGCATGCCGTTCGGATAGAGTTCATGTCCAAACCACGGTTGGGCCATTGGAAGACCATTTCCTGGAGGGAGGGATCAATGACGGTCGATGCCAATGGCAGGTGGGTCAGAAGTCCGAGGTACCACTCGGCTTCGTCAAAGCAGCCGTGCATTGTTGAGACGATGATGGGATTCCTGGAAGTTGGTGGCGGACTCTCCTTGGAAGACTTAGCTGAAGAAGCTGTTTGAACCAGAGCGACAGAGGACTCAACCTTGTTGACGCCAGCAACGGGTCTCTCATCATTGGCGCTCTCGACGCTGCTCTCATCTTCATCTTGCTTGCTGCTGATATCAACCACATTCGTCTTCTTCTGTGGCTTGCGATCCTGCTTGGGCTTCACATCATTCGCGGTCGCAGCATTGGAAGCGGCAGTCGTCAGAGGTGCTTCCTTTCCCGTGCTCTCCTGCGATGTCTTCCGAGGCCTGCTCTTCTCACTCTTTTGCACCTTTGCCGCTTCTCCCCTCAGCATCTGTCCTTATGCGCCTGGATCAGCGCCAATTCCATCCTCGGTCTCGATCTCAGCATTGTCCTTTGCTGGTCTGGCTGTTGTGCTGGCTGCTTCAGGTGGGTCTCACGTTGGCGGCGCTGAATGTCGCAGTAAAAGACATCGTCGGGTCTGAAACGTTGCTGTGGCCATTCTTTTTGGCTCTCTTGGTTGAGGATTTGGGCCTGGGCCTATCGACGGGAGTTGATGGTGAATGCTGCCTCTTCGTCACCTGAGAGGTGGTTGCATGCGGGGAGCGGACGGCGGTCTTCCCCTTTGGGCCCAGCGTCTAGGGGGAGTCCGCATCGACAGTCCTCTCCGGATAATGACTTCTCCACCAGAATTTGAAAATCCTCCTCACTTCGCATTGGAGCCTGCGGCGCTGAAAACAAATAGTCCTGGGGTTTTTCGTACTACGAGGTGCCTCACGCGCTCGGGTATCGTACGTACGTCGTCGCTGTGCTCGCTAGGCTCGCGGCTCCGCCTAGTACTCACTTCCCATCCCTCGCTGCTCGCTACGCTCGACACGCTCAGTCGGCTCGCTTGTTATCCGGAATTCTGTGAAATCCGCAGTCTGTGATAAAGTCTACCCGCAGAGTCAACCGGATTATCCGGAGGAGGACTGTCGATGCGGATTCCCCGAGACGCTGGGCCCTTTGGGAATGGCTCGAACAGCACAAGTTCGACTTCGACTTCGACTTCAAAGAAACTGGACCAACAGCATCAAGGTCAAGCAGAGTGGATGATTAGAGAAAGTCACGTCAGAGCCGCTCCCCTCCTCGGGAACTCGACCCGATGCGTCGGCCGACATGGCGAGCATCCCCATGCAACCGCCGGCAGTCCTCGGATGCAAAATTGACAGATGACGCAGATTAGGCTATATCCTCGGCTCTGCCTGAGTCAGGTGACTCTTGGCAGTTCTCAGAGTATTCCTAACGCCCGCTCTGCAGTTTTTATGCAGCTAATCAACTACTTAATTAATCACACGCTATATAGCTAAGTAGCCTAAAGTAGTGCCCTTAATTAGATCTACTACGGCCGCTCTACGTTACTTATAAGCCCGGTTCGTGCGGAGAACCTCGGTCGCGTTTACCGCTGCTATAGCGTGTTAGTAGGAGACAAAAGACGCCTTTAGGACGTCCCCCTACTAGTAGAACAATTATCCTTGTCTATTAGTTTTTATCCCTACTATTAGAATACTCGTTTATCCATCTAATCTACGGTTAAGATGTCTTTATACTAGTTAGGAAACGCCCTTTTAAACTCCTCCTTAAACAGACGTTAACTTAGGAAGCTAGATGATTATATCTTCTAGTATAAGTCGACAGAAGCCTAGTTTAAGACCT
>MWSQ01000834.1:0-30123 GCA_002116395.1 Ramularia endophylla | reverse complement strand
AAACTACTCGCTAATCGACTTAGAACGCGTAAACGATAATATTAATAAAGGTTTATAATGATTCGGGAGGTAGGACGGAGGAAAGACTAGCTATTATACTAATTTAGTATAGAGTTGTCGGGCTCGGCGTTACGCGCCCCGGAGCCCTATAGCGTACGGTTTTTACCGTAGAATAAGAAGCGCCTATCTACGACGTCTATTAGACAACTCGCTAGCATACGGATCTCGCGGCACCTACTTTAATACGCGTTTCCTAGTCTCTACGATCTTCTATCTATAGCTCTTAAGCTTATAGTACTAATAGGTAGCTTGTTAATAGATCTAAACCGACTAACTCGGGATGTATTTTTAGACAGCTATCGCTACCGATAACATCGCTAGTTTATTAGACATAAAACGTGTTCCTATATCGGGTTGTTCTAGTTAGACCTCTACCTTAGTAGTTCTACTTATAAGAGTTAAGACTATACTCGCCTTAGTCCTTAATGTGCTTAATTTAAGTATATAAGACATTCTAGGTAGAAACCCTTCGTTTGCTATCCTTACTATTTAGGCTTACGCTTCTATACTAGTCTAGGCGATTCGGCGGTACTCGCCTTTTACGAGTACTAGTGCTATGGTTTATAGACCTTAATAGGTGTGTAGGGCGGGTTACTCGATAGTCTATATTCCGAGGCCTTCTTCTAACTACCTATCGAACTCGTGCTTTAGTAAGCTACTCTCTTTTTTAGGTGCCGTAATTAATTAAATTCTAGGCTTTCCCCCGCGCTTTCGTTACTATTATCTATAAATTTGTTATTACTACATTATCGACAAGTATCGTAGAAATATATTATATTTATAAGTATAGCCTCCTTCCCGTAAAGAGTAGCTAGTTAATGCTTAAAACAATTCTAGTTAAGGAGGATATATACTAAGTCCCCTACTATAAACGTATAGGTAGAACTAGAGGCGATAACGAAGAAGATAACAGTTTTCCTAACGTACTTACGTATTATAGAGCTAACTACTATCGATATTTCTCTAATCTAGGTAATAGATCCTATCGAAATCACCGAGAAGTATTTACTTCCTAGGTAATAAGGAGGACTCTAATAGTAGAGCTGCCTAGATAAGATCTGTTCTTAGATGTTACTCGATTAATCTAGTCCCTCTACTAGTTAACGAACGATTCGATAACTTAAACAACGACCGCCTCGAGCGAGTACTATTAGTATAGTAAATAATTCCCGACTTAATAGCTATAATTAATAAGCGTTATACTCCTTCCGTATAGAGGAGAATATTATTCACCTATCCTAAGCCTATAGGGTGACTAAAGCTTAGTTCTATCGATATCTATAACGTAACGAGCGATTATACTAATATAAGGCTCTTTACCGTTACGAAACTAACGGCTATCTCGAGAGTAGGTTGTTAAGATAGAGAATAGTTCTTAATTTAATAGCTATGTTTAATAGGCGCTATACTTCTTCCGTATAGAGCGAATTTCCGTAACTTTGTAAAGTAAAGTTATTAACGACGTTAATAGTTATAGGTCCTTATTACCTTCGACGACGTAATCCTTAGACTTTACTTCGAGGAGGTACGGGCTATACCGCTACTACCGTAACTAAGTAAAGTTAAGTAAGGTGAAAGTCGAAGTTAAGACTAGGGGTTACGAGACCTATTACCTTAGATAATACGATTCTCGACGACGCGGCCCTCGACAACGCAACTTTTAGACACGACGACGTAATCCTTAGACTTTACTTCGGGAATGTACGGGCTAAAGCCGCTACTATCGCTACTAAGTAAAGGAAGGTAAATGTCAAAGCTAAGGCTTAGGGTTACGAGACCTGTTATCTTCGACGAAGCGGTCCTTAGACTTCACTTCGGGAAGGTGCGGGCCAAGCCGCCGCTACCGTAACTGAGTATAAGGTAGTGAGGTAAAAGTCGAAATCAGGGCTAAAGGTTGCGAGATCTGTCATCCTCGACAACGCGATTCTCGACGATGCGATGGACTTCACTTCGGGAAGGTGCGGGCCAAGCCGTTGCTGCCGTAATTGAGTAAAGTGAGGTGAATGTCGAAGCTAAGGCTAGGGACTACGAGGCCTGTCACCCTCGACGACGCCCCTCTTTGCGACGCGATCTTCGACGACGCAATCTTCAGACTGGAAAGAAATGCTTTCTTATCCAATTGGAAGCAGTCTTTGTCAAAAAAATTCACCTATCGCAAGCCTGTAGGGTGGGCGAAGCTAAGATCCTGGCTTCATTCACTGTCACGCAGCCCACCAAGTATGACCGCACTTTCTATTTTCTACCCGTCCAGAACTTTCCAGACAAAGCAACTACGATGCCACCTGCGAATTCGAACGCAAACATGTCGCCGAAGCGGGATGCAGTCCGCCGGAAGGCACCACCACCACCACCATGCACACGTTGCAAATCCTTCCAGCACGCCACCAGCGACTGCAAGCTTCCCGCCGAGACTGTCGCAGAGGTTCAAAAAAGTATTCCATATTGCATGCAGTGTGGATCCCTCCACAGTGATGACACCAAAAGGTGCCCTCACCTCTTCGAAGACTGCGCAAGATTTGCTGCCCACCTGCACAGCATCGAGCCCTATGCCCGAGTGGTCCTCAAAAATGGCGTCCCACCCACAGCGCCATGTTGCGAGAAACACTACGCGATGGGTCACGCGAAGCTGACCAGCACAATCGGTGACGTGCTACAGCACCGGGCACTGATGCCACTGTGCTTCCCGTGCGTCTGCTTCAGACAGAGTGGATTTTTTGACACCCGTCACTCATTAGACACCTGTAAGTTCCTGCTTCAAGAACCAGCAAACTCCAGAAAACTAACCCCACCCTCCAGGCAACTGCGCCGCCTTCGTCTTCGAGAACCGTGATTGCCAATGGTGCGCTGTCGAAGAGTTGGACGACCGTCGCATGGCCTACGAGAACGAGTTCAGCCACGAGCTCCCCAGAGTCGACGGTAGCGGAAAAACTATTCCAATTTTGCTCTGCATATGCGGAAAGGCACCAATGGGAACCGACTCGGCAAATAAGCGTGAGGTTTTACGATTGTGCGCCGGTTGCTTCGGCATCGTGAATGTCCCACTCCATGGTCTGGACGGTGTGAGCCATCTGGCGTGCCCAGTCGGTGGCCCCAGTACGGCCCTTCTGGATGCGAATGGGCTGCTGACGACCAGCGTACGGGGAGAACTGGTGGGGATCGGAACGGAGGAGTGCTTTGCTCATCCTGTGCGGACAGTAGCTCAACGCCTCGTTAAAGTTCAGCCTCAGGCTCCATCAGGATCAGAATGGGTGCCAAAACAGCCGATTCAGGGTGGAGGAGCGCCGATTGAGAAGCGAAGATCGTTCAATGGAATGAACAGACGGTCGTTTCCGGGACCAGAGACGAGAATCGGATTGCCTTCTTCTAGGAGGTCCGACGAGTTTCACGACATGGGTGCCTTCCGGCAGCAGAGACCAGCGCCAGTGGCGAATATGGGCGGCTCGACTGCCGGTCAGGACGACGGCGACGGTGAAAGTGTGAGAGGCCAGCTGAACCAGAACTTCAAGGTTCCGTGATAATGATGGAGCAGATTGCTGCTCAATGCAGTCCTCGGCCTAGCATGCTCGGCGTGTAGCATGGCTGGGCAACTGAAGGACGTCAACTGTATTAGAGCGATACTTAACCCAAATTGAACTCCGAAGCACCTCCACTCATCATCTTGACCTTGGCAAACATCTTCCTCTTCGCTTCTGCAGCATCCACTTCCTCATGATCCCCATCATCACGGGACCGCTTCTCGCCCTTGGAACCCGAGTTCTTCGCAGCATGCTCCTTCCTTGCAGCCTTGTTCTTGCCTGCAGCTTTTGCCCCTGGCCGCAGTCCAGGCACACCCATTGTTGAAGGCCTATCTCTCAACGCGAAAGCCTTTGCCAAATGCCCGAGCTGCAATTCCTGCATGTTGAAGATTGACCTTTCAGCAGAGACGTGAGTAGCATAAGCTCGAATATGAGACTGGTAAGCTCGTCGGCCCTGTTCTAGATGTTTCGGATGATCGAGCGCCCAGCGTTCGATATCGAGTTGATAATCTGTGGCGCGAACTTCCCAATCCCGTGAGTTTACGACGCCACTTGATGCTGCGAAGCCTTTCTTTAAGAGCTCATCGGCATCATGGCGGGTAAGGTTGCGGGGTTTGCTCTCTTTGAGAATGTCTACATAGCCTTCCTCACAGCCGGGTTGGAGGAATATCATGGCTCTGCCGTCTCTACCTGCACGGGCTGTGCGACCGATACGGTGGATGTGGTCGTCTTTGCTGAAGGGCGGATCGTATTCAACTACCAGGTCCACGTTTGGTAGATCGAGACCACGAGCTGCGACGTCTGTACATACTAATACTGCGGGTTCTGCGGTGGTGCTGAACGCTTTGAGGGTGCTGGTTCGAGTGGCTTGTTGCATTGATCCATGGAGACGAAAGACTTGGACTTCGTTGTCTTTTCCAGATATTGATGCTGCCACTCCTTGTGTTCGGGTCTCCGCGATTGTGTTGCCTTGATGGATGTGGTTCGTTTTGTTGACTTTGCCGACTTTTGGCACTTTGTCAATATCAGCGACTTCTTCGTCACCCTCCGTTTCAGTCTCCGTCTTCTTGTTTTTTTGTCCGCGGGTGAGAAGCTCGAAATGGAAGTCGACACTGTCTGCACAACTGATGAAGACTATACACTTCATCACGCTGCCTTTTCGCTTGAAAGTCTGCTTTAACAACGCAACAAGCGTTACGAGGCGCTGCTTTGCAGGCACCACAGCATAGCTCTGTTTTAGTTGGGCAGGAGCTGAAAAGTTGTTCTCGTCGCCGGCTCCAGCTTGTGCGTCCGTATCTGCAGCATCCACAGCGATAGACACTGGGTCCTTCAAAGAGATACTTCGTAACTGTTCCACTGTAGACTTGATGGTTGCTGAACACAATACTGTCGTCCTTCTTTCCGGTAGTCCAGGCACCGGCTTCATCTGTGATTTCCGTGACCTCAAATTTAATACGCTGATAATCTTCTGGATGTCTTGTTCAAATCCCAGCTCCATCAGTCGGTCTCCTTCATCTAGTACAAGCCAGCGCACATTGCTCACATCCAACACTTCCGTGTTATTGAGATGATCTGTCAATCTTCCAGGCGTAGCAACCAGAATGTTCACACCCTTCCGCAACCGTGCTTTCTCTCTCTGTTTTTGCTCTCCACCGATCACCGTGCCCGAAACAATCCAGTGGCAACAGGCGAGAACAGTCTCAAGTACATCGCTGATTTGCTTGCTCAACTCTCGCGTCGGCGCGAGTACTAGAGCAAAAAGTCCGCTATTACGTGTGAAGTTCTCGCCAGACGCCTTCATTTCCTTCGAGATCGCCATGATGCGCTCTACAATAGGGAGAAGATATGCTAGTGTCTTTCCGGAACCGGTTTGAGCTTGGATGAAGGCATCTGTGTCATTTTCGCATAACTGCTTCACCGCTTTCCGCTGAATAGCTGTTGGGGCTTTGATTTCGAGTTTCTTCAGTAGATGCGCCACCAGAGCGCTTGAAAGACCCAAAGATGTGAACTTTGCTAACTCATCGTTTAATGGTGCGTTTGACGCCTCAACTGGCGTCTCATCCTCAACGGCCTCTGGCTCCTTGGGTACTGTAGAAGTCGGGTTGAATGTGAACAAAGATGAGACGAAATCTCCCGGGAGCGCTTTCGCAGGCGCACTATCTCCAGTCTTTGCGCGCTTTGCTGGTCGGGCTTCTTGATTTTGCTCTCGCTCTGCTCCGTTTGAATTTGCATTTGCCCTCTCAGCAGCTTTGTTGCGTCCATATTCCGCCGATTTCCTGGCGGTCAAGCGGTCTTTCCAGCTCCCACCGCGGAATGTCGGCTTTGGAGCAGTGAAGGTCTCGCTGGGCAGCTCAAAGTTGAGGAGCATTCCATCGTCGGCCATCTTGAGTAGTTGTGTTTGTATGATGGTCAGCTCGTGGCGGCGCTTTCGAAGATTTCCTGAAATCTCGAACTGCATCGGACCTGACTCCGCCCGCTGCGGGAGTCGCCGTTAAAGCTTTGTCCCCACCAATCCTCCGTACTCCATGTCTTCGTCTTCACATCATCCGGTTACGCGACCTCACTACAGCATTTGAACAGATCGGAAATCCTCCTAGGAGCGGAGCTGTAGCCTTTGCTTGTTTCTCTATTGGATTGGTTGCATACCCTGCTAGGCTGTGGGCCTTTGGACGTCGCATGCTCCTCCGACGCGTCGATGAGTAGGAAGATCTGGGAACGCGTTCTCATCACGAGATGCTTACTATGATTGGATAAAGAAGATCATGAAGCAATGGAAGGATGTTTTACCCTCTGTATTGACGGACATCTGGGCAACTGGACAATTTGTTTGGACACACTTTTGGATAGTACTGGACATGACTTCTTTTGCAGGGCGATGCCCTCTCTGGACACCATGAGAATTGATCGCACGCTTGAGTGCCATCGATAGACTGGCGCTTCTACCGCAAACATGGCCATGCCAGCGGTCAGGCTGTTGTTCGTCGGCCTTAGAATCATGCTGCTCGCTTCTCAATCTCGAATTTTACTCCTTCTGGCGCTTCTAACAGCGCAGGCAGGGAGATCTGCCTGCCACTATCCTGCAAATCACTCACACTCATGACCCTAGCGCTCTTCATCCTCTTCATCCTTTTTCTGGCTCAACCCCCGGCAACTCGCATTGGTGATGGAAAGGGTGCTCTGGTACTGAGCTTCTCCACCTCGTTCATCTACATCTCTCAGCGAACTGGGAAGGCGAATACCCTCCTCCTCACACAGCATCCCCCAGACCGCGCGGAACTTGTCCTTCGCCCACGACAGCTCCTGAGCCCGCGAGGCCTGCTCAGCCTCGAGCTCGCGGAGCCGCGCCTTCGACGCGGCGTTTGCCTCTGCAGCGAGAAGCCTCTTCCATACATCATCCAGCTTGTTCTGTGCAATCTCACGCTTCGTGCCCACAACCCACAGGCCCCTCCACTGAGCATGGTACCGATGAGGCGTCTCAGCCCGAAGCATTGCTTCCTGCTCCTCCTCCGTGCCATCTGGCAGGCCTTGGGCGACACAAGCTGCGGCGAGCTTCTTGCGGGCCTTCGCTTTTCGTCCGTGGTTTCGATCGGAGGTATAACTACCACGATGCTTTGCTCCTCCGTGATCGCTACTGCGATAGGCCCCCGCTCCGGCTTCATCGGAGTAGTCTTCGTCCCAGCTTCCCCGCTCTTGGTCATATCGACGGTCAATGTCCTTGGATCGGCATTGACGTGCACGTGGCGTTTCGCGGTGGAACTCGAGTTCATCTGTGTCCGGCTCCCAGCGGCGCTTTATACCTTGCTCTCTGGCTGCCGATTCGAAGATTGCGTTACCGCGCTCCAGCTCCTTCTGTTCCTTCTTCTCTGCGATGCGGTCCTCAAGCAGCTCGTACCTCTGTCTCCTGGCCCGGGAAAGAAGCTCCTGGGTCTCGCGGTGAGCCGCACGCTCGGTTTCATATCGCTCTCTCGATGTCTTGAGGCGAATGCCAAGGCTCTGATTGTCCGATTCCAAGGTCTTGTAGCGGGCTCTCAACGCCGTGACCTCGTCTTCTAGAGTTCGTGTCCTGATCTTTTCTTGGACGTAGAGGTTATTCCAGTCGGGTTTGGGCATTGGAGCCGATGGGCGCAATTTTCCAATTGGTGGGGACCGCGCGGTCATCGCCGCCTGGGACTGATTGATGCTGCGACACTCTTGGGCTGGTACTTCGGGCTTCACAAAGGTTCTGTCGGTGAGTGGCCTGTGATGGAATTGCTGGACAGGAAGTGAGCCAACACCGGACGTAGAATTTGCACGACGGCTCGTGCTCTGTGGCGGGACGATGCAGCGGCGCGCGCAATTGTTCATCTCAGGACGAGGTTGTCTGGACTGGGTCTCGGCGCTGTCAACCTCAGCGTCCATGTCTTCAACTTTGATCTGCCGAAGAGGCTGCTCGAGTCGATTGGCTGATTGCACGCGTGACGGTGCCGGAAAGGTGGAGCATATACATCCCAGATCCAAGTCGAATGAGGTACCGCAGGATTTGCAGCATCCCAGCGTCTTGTCGTCAGCTTTTGTCATCTTGTTGACATCCGTCGATAGTGGTGAAGTCGATGGTGAGGACGAGAGGCGGAGCAGAATGGCTGTCCTTGTTTTGTGGCGTTTGAGGCTTGCCGAAGAGTGCCCGACAACCACTTCCCAATGTGGAAGCTGAGAGAAGGTGATGGATGAAATCACTTCGGAATCTACGAAGGCGGGCTGCAGGGCATGAGATGGCGCCCGGACTATCAGCCGCCTCTAGAAGCGCCTGATCGCTATCAGGCGACCGAATGATCTCAATGACGAACCTCATGCCGACAGCAATTCTCCGCAGCTGACGTCTCCGGATTCAACTGTTGCCATCATTTCTCGGTGACCTTACTTGCACGAGCTGGAAGCTCATACTCTGCCTCAAGTCCGGGAAGCTCGTGGACGGGAGTCGACATGAGCTGATACTTCATCTGCTCTTCAGGAAGCTCATGCACCGACTCAGACATGAGCTCCGCGCCCGTCACCTGTCGACATGGTAGTTCAGCTGTCGGTGGATGCAAGTGCTTTGTCTTGTCGGCATTAGTTAAAGATGCCCCTGCCCGCTCCTTTGCTGCTAGCTCATGCACAGCAGATTTTGTCCTTCTGGCTTTCTGTCTCCAGAGAAACCATGCAAGAGTTGCCAAGATCGCAAGCAGAGCAATTACGCCTACAACTATGCCCGCAATCGCTCCAGATCCGAGGTCTGCCTTTCCACTTGGCTGAGGAGACGAAATGGACACGATCCTCTGCTGGCTGGTGTGGTTGGTCTGACCAATCGTGAAGTTACTTCTCTCATAATCTACGACGAGATACGCCTCTTGCAGCAACACTCTTCCTAGAGTATATTGGGTGGTATTTTCTGCTCTTCGGATGGGAAAGTAACTGATGGTGCTTGTGCTGTTGTAGAATGGAACCCCGACGGCCAAGTCCAAAGCAGCGTATGGCAGTACAATGTTTGTGGTGGAGCTGGTGCTCGCGTTCGCAGCCAGTGTGAAGGTGACCTCTGGATTGAGCTCGAGAAGTCGACTGTGAACAGTACTGTTGACAAGATACAGGCCGGTATTATTGTCGAATGTGAGACCGAAAACTTCCTCTAGCTTATCGCATATCACACGAGGGAGCCACATCTGCGAAGTCGTGGAGTCAATGGCCATGGAAAGGTTCTTAGTATCTTCTGGAAACGAAATCGTGCCTTGGAGACTGTTCGCGATTACCAAGCTCTGAACACTGACAAGTAGGTCACTACTATTGTCCTTTGGAACGACAATACCGCCTCCAGGCATTCTTGCTTCGTCCCATCCTCCAAAGGTTAGGCTCGATGGGGATGATTCTGGTTCGAAGTTTAGTATTGCTTCATTCGTCAAGCGATGCTTCACCAACCATAGAAGGCGCCTGCGGCATATCCATATGACAAGCTTGGAATCTCGCCATTCGACCTCATGCTGGTCAGCAGACTAGGGACACTGGTTTCCAACACTGCAAACTCTGACGACTCCGAACCGAGACCCAGTGTTCCCAACCAGAAGTCAGGAGTGGCAATTCCAGCAATCGTCCAATTATGGAATGACACAGAATAGCTATCGCTTAGTGCGAGCGTGTCAAGGCCATACAGTCCATTGTTCGACGTCCCAAACAAGGCTTGCTCTGAGGGTAATTGGTAGATGCCGAGCTGATCCCACGATGTTGACTCATTGGTCAGGAAGCCAGCAGACTGTATTCCATTGACAGTGCCGACACCTCTCGAATTGGCACAGTCGAAACCAGTCCAGGAGAGGCCAACGCAGCCGTCTGAAACTGGCACCCAGACATCCGCGGATTTCGTCGAAGGAAGAACCGCGAATTGCTGAAATGGCTGCCCGACGCCAATTACAAAGGTTGACCAGTTGCCATCATTTCCATCCCAGCGCGTACCTGGCTCCAGGCTGAATGGCGAAGACATTGTCATTTTTGCGGAATTCGTGAGTGTTCGACTGTGAAGATGCGAGGGCAATGAAAGCCATACTGTGGGGCCGTCAGAGTGCGGCTGAAGTTGCACAACGTTGACTGGTGTAGGATCTGACCAGCTTTAATTACTCGGAAACTCCATACCTTCATCCCTGCGTCGTGGCGTATTGTACCTGGCCGTGGACTTATTCTTACAACTAGTCGGCTTCGTTCAGGGAAGCGGTAGTGAAGTATGTCCATAGCAAGATATCTCGGAGATTTGCAAATGCTACCTGTGCCTGAACCGACGACGAAACCAACGCTTCGTGGGCCCAAAGAAGTGGAGCTTCCTGCTGTTAAATTAACAATACAGCGTGCATGCGCGAGTTGAGCGCAGCCGTAGGATGCAACCCGAAGCAGGGTAAGTCCAAGCACCTGGCGGCTACGGGCTATTAAGAGATGGTCAGTCAGCATCTCCTGCAGGTTCGGTGCAACACAGAGATACGGCTGACACGAACAACTCAGCCTCGTTGTCTTCTGTACGGTCTAGGCTATGGCCACTAAATCGACCCTGCGCTCCCACATCCTCTTACTACTATTCCCTTGCTCGATATCATTTCGTCCTTTGACTTTTCATGTCCGTCGCACTCTCGCTTGAATAAAGATTCATCTTGCAAGAATGTCTACAGTCTCCGCCTGTGCGGCCAACTACACTACACCATGCGCTCCCTGCTACATCGGGGCTTCCACAGCGGTGTACTCATTCCCCTACGCTTTGACAACTATCGAAGTTGAAGCAACTCCATACATTTATCCAGGGAGCAACGGAAGCTCATCTACATCTTGGAAGTATGTCACGCTCACAGAAACACTAAACACCAACTCCTCCGGACTCTTGAGCAGTGGATCTGGTGGTGGAATGACATTCAGCCATCCGACTGGAGTGACATGGACGACTCGGGATCTGACTCTGTAAGTATAGGTCTGAAAGACGGCTGTTCCAAGTCCACGCTGATGATTTGCAGTACTTACCCAACAACCTATGTCGAATACCACGATTTCTCTGGAGTCGGTGCTGATGTAGCCAATGCAACAGCTTGCGCTCAAACAGAAAGTATCTCCGAATTCATTCTTGCATCGAAGACAATCGAGATGTCCTTTGTAATGCAATGGAGTCCAACAACAGGCAGATCTCCATATCCTGGCCCAGCTACTTCTTTGCCCAGCGAAATCCTGAGCTACCTCAGTACTATTCCAGCGGTAACTTCACAGCTCGGAGGTCATGCTGTAGAGTCTTGTTCTCCCGCAAACGTCCCTCCTGAATGCACCACACCTTTGATAAACGAGCCGGGAATCTGCTCCAGCGGCTGTGTCACTGGTTTGCCGACTGCTACTAGTACGTATATCTCACCAATGCCAACGGAGCAATTCAGGTGTCAATCACTAACCCATTCGTTCTAGTGTTCTACACAAACATCAGCACCTCGGTGCACTCAGCCAGCATCCAGACATTCACAGCCTACAGCTGGAACTCGCCGTCATATAGCTATAGCTCACACCCCGAAACCACCGTCTACAGTACGGCGATATCTTCCACCATTCTAGTCAATACCAAGGGCAACTACACGACTGTTTCTTGCTGGGAAAGCTGTGTTGCAGGCATAGGGGCGTCGTCTAGCTCGGCACAACCCACGGTAAAGCTTACGACAGCCAGCGTTCTCACCACCATCAACAAAGATCCCATTATTGCGACGCTTCCCGCTGGCATTGCGAATATCACTCCAACGCAACCAAAACCAACCCCAACTCCCTCAAAGCCCATCCAAAGTCCGACAACAGCAGCAAACACTCCTTCACCGGACATCACGACTGCGAAAGCGACCGCGACCGCGTCCAAACCGCCACAGACGAAAGTTTCTCCTACTGCCCCATCGGACCAAGCGCCTTCAAGCCCAGAAGTCGAAGCCGGAGCAACATCAGACACCTGTACTGATGCCTTCTGTGCTCTGGCTGCTGCTATCACTGCAGCTCTGCAGCCTGCCCACCAAACCGCCTCTGGGGAACACACCGATGCGAATCCAGTAGTGGTACCCGTAACCACAGAAGGCGGTGACTCTGCAGAAGCCATCACGGGAGCAGTCATCACAGCTGGCACACAGATAGTCTCCATTGCTGTAGCAAGCGGCGGTGCCATCGTTGTAGGATCGACGACGATAGCGCCAGGTCATGTATTGACACTGCCAAACAACCAGATCATCAGCGCAGGCTCATCCGCAGTCCATCTGGATGGCTCCGAAATTCCGATGTCAGTGGCGAGTGCGAGCCCGTTGGTCACCAACGCTGTTTTCACGGCCGGTTCCGAGACATTCACCGCTTCACCTGTGGGTGGTGGTAGTGTCGCCATTGGTTCCATCACAGTTGCAAAAGGACAAAGTGTGACTTTACCCAACGGCCAAGCTGTTGGCGTAGGCGCTTCAGCGATCAACGTGGACGGTTCTGAGATTCCATTCTCCACTAACGGTGCAAGTGAGCCTGCTGTAACTGGACTCGTGTTTACCAATGCCGCGGGCGAGGTGGAAACAGCTACGCAAATCAGCTCAGGCGTCTTCATTGCGGCTTCTACAACATTAACCGCTGGTCAACATCTCACTCTCCCAAATGGAGATGTTGCCACAATTGCACTTGGAGCGTCACTGCCTAGCTCGGGAAATGGTGCTGCATTCACTGCGGGCGAACAGAAGATCACCGCTTCGGAAATTCGCTCTGGGGTGTTTGCTATCGGCACCGCGACGCTGTCCGTCGGTCAACAACTTACATTGTCCAACGGAGATATCATTCAGGCCAACAGCAACGGAATCCAGCTCGGCACTTCAACGCTCAAATTAAGCGCTTTAGGAAGTGAAACAACTGGAGTAGGCTTCTACACTATCGATCATCAGACTCTCACGCCAGGCGGAGTAATAATCGAAGGCACCGCGACGATATCTATGGATGAATCCGGCCAGACGTATTACGCTGATGGGTCTCCCACTCCTGTGTCTTTAGGGGTCATCCATGTGAACGGGACAAAGTATACGGCACATACCACGACTGGCACTGCAAAAGTCGGCGACTACATTATGGGAGGTATCTCTTCCAGTGCCTCGCATTCAGCGTCGAATGCAAGGAAGACCAGGAGCAGCACTGAACCTGGCACGAGCTCAACATCCAAATCATTTGGAACCAGAGCCGTCGGTGCTTCGATCGGCAGTGTAATGGGATTGGCACTCGTCGCTGTTGTTGCTGCAATGTTGTAAGACTTCAGCCCGAATCATGATGACATTGTCGTCCTTATTCCTTCTCCATAATAATTTCCCTTACCACGCTCTATCAAGGTGCCGCCTTCCATGTGATCTTACCATCATCATAGCACCTCACGCGGAGAACACCCATAGAAAGAGTAATCCCAAACCGACTCATTTCAGCCCCAACTCCACCCAAACATTCTTTAGCAGCAGTTTTGCGCAGCGCTCTCGCCAACGGAGTCAGAACCTCATAAGGATCAGAATACCGCACTTCTTTCAGCAGCCTACGATCTTCTACACAAAGCCCATCAACCCAGTCTATACACATTGCTACAGGACCTTGGGTCTGAAAGACCACATTTTGGAGATAGAAGGGCATGGCGTCTTTGCGGAGTTGTTGAGAGACAGAGAGAATACTTAGAGCTCGGCCAGCTTCATAGTATTCGTATTTTGTGTCGTCTTGTCGGAGCGTCCGAGGCCTCCAGAGCATGATGTGGCTGCTGCTTGATCTTTTGATTGACGGGATGGTGTCGCGATGCCTTCTGCTGATGTGGACTACTGTGTTGGAAAAGACGATGTGAAAAATAACATCGCGGAGCTTTTGAGGGATACCCATAAAGGATGAGACAGACTTCTGAGCACGCTTCTGAGCAAGTGCAAATCGGTTCAACTTTCGAGGTTGTTCGTGATCGCTTGTGCGAACGGGCGATGTCTCCTGAGTCGATTGGGAAGACGAAACGCTTTGGCTGGCCAAGAAACTCAGCTGAGAAGACTGGGGAGGCATGGTCTTTGATGGAGTCCTGGTAGAAGGCATGATGTGTGATGATGTACTGGTGAGGGAAGGCTATGGAGATACGTCAATCTGCAACGACACTCTGAGGCAGAATTACAGCAAACTGATTGACCAGATATCGAAGGGCACAGTAGCTTCTAGAGTTTAGCAAACATTTAGGTGAGTCAACAGTCTTGTTGAGACAGGATCATTGTATTTTCATATAAGCATTCTGTCTTAGCATTTATCACATGCAAATGCAGTGCTTGGAACCTTGATCCCTGTTCGACAGCGGGAACCCTCCCTGATACTCCGAAGTCCAACCACCTTCGGACGCCGATAACATGAAACATACCATGTCACATCTTACAAAAAGGCTCGCGATCTGCGTCTGCAAGTCGTAGTTGTTCGTAGGATTCCAGCAAGTTCTTTTTTTTCCATCAGAACGAAGTTCGGAAATCTACCAAAGATACAGCGTAACAAACATCTCTAGCCTCTCCGCCTGGACTTTGATATAAGGGCCAACCAGCTCTGACACGAAGTAGACCAGGAAGATCCACAGAACCTCCAGCTGCTCTAGCCCAAGAACTTCCATCCCGATCACCAACCCACCAAATCAAAATGGCCAGGCTCGCAAATCGCCGGGACGCCACTCTTCAGACTACCACCTCAGACCAATCCATCCATTCATCTTCCTCTCACAAAACACCTCCAAAACCATCCCGCTTCCTCATGCTCCCCCCAGAACTGCGGAACAAAATCTACACCCACCTCTTCCAATCCACAACCCCTCTCATAAAATCAAGCTACACCCTCCCCGGTCTCCTCTATAGCAATCGACAAATCCACACCGAAGCCCTAGGTCTCTACTACAGCACCTCCATTTTCCGCTGCTTGGACGAAACAAGCACGATAAGTTGGTTTGCCTGCCTCTCAAAGGAACACTTGGGATTGTTGAGCGAGGTGAGATATGATACCCGCTGGATCATTTTCGAAACTCCTTGTATTGCGGTTTCGGGCGCAGAATGTTGGATGTGGGTGGAATTAGTGAGGAAGTTGAGGGACAGGGGGGTTAGAGTTGAGGGCGAGGGAGCTGTGGTTGGGAAAGGGGTTATGAAGATTAGTTTTTATGCTGGGGGGTATAAGGGAGAGGGTAGATGGACGGATAAGATGGGGTTGGTTGAGGTTGTGCAGAGTTGATGGATGGGTTTGTTTGTTGAAGATCCGAGAAATCTTTCTCGTATCACCGTTCATTGGCGTTTTGTGCCGCTTCCCTATGAGTTACTCGGGGAATGTATTGTTCATAGATGATCGAACCTCGAGGTGAAGAGGAGAATAGTCAGGGGCGAGCGTCCGATGCGTACTTGATTCAACAAAGCCTCACGCCGCAAAAGGTCAACCCCTCATCAATAATCACAGCCCTTCTCCCAAACCACACCTCCATCATATCCCCCACAAGAAGTCTATCGGCCTCACTCCAGCGATCCAGTCCCATCCGCCTCAAATCATCCCCACGTATCTCGACCTCCTCTTCCAAAACCCCCTCTTCAGTCCCATCTTCCGCCTCCTCCACAACCCCCGCCAGCGTTCCTAGAATCCTCTCCGTAACGCGTCTGAAATAAGCAACCAGCACGGTTGCCACGGCCCTTGCATATTCTGGCTCTGTTTCCCCTTGTACTTTGCTCCCAATAGTCGGTGATAACGCGGCCATATCAGTAGGTAGATCAAACAGTAATTCCTCATCCGCCTGAACTTCATCCTCCTCCCACGCACTGGCCTCTCCGGCACTCGCCCACCACATAAACCCGCGATACGCAACTGATGTCCAAGTCGGTGGTTCTACAGCTGCACTATCATCTCTGTCTTGTAGAGAGAGCGCCATATCGCTGGATCGCCGTCGCTCTAGCAGAGGTCGCTGATCATTTTCACTTACGCTCTCCGTGCCGACGTCATCTGGATATTTGCCGCAGATCTGGAAGCGCAGGCGGCGGAGTTCTCGACGTAATAAAGTCCAACGGCGGAGATCTCGTTGGGAAGCTTTGATCATTCTGCCGTCGGAGGTTTGGAGGGTCGGCCAGGTCCTATTTGGTGATTGCGAAGGAAGGCGCACCAGAATGTCCCAAAGATTGTTCTTCTCGGCTAGGATCGAGTCTGTAGTGCATGCTAACCATCCCTTGCCGTCTGACTTTGGAGGTAGACTGGCGATATCGTGGATTCCGATGCTGAATAAAGGTGTCGTTTTCAACATGTCTTTTGCGTCATCCGGCAGACTGCCAGCCAGTTCGAGGCCGGAGACATTTCCCAGCACACTCGCGAGCCAGACGACTTCCGCATTGGCTCTCACCGGCGGACTTCCCAGAAACAGTATCCTCTGTCTCGCCAACACAGCTCTCTGTAGGGGGGCGAGCAATGGTCCAAACAGATCCAACCCGTCCGTCACTCCCAGCGCAGGATGATCAGAAAGAAGAATGTCCACTCCCGGCAACGTGCTTTCTGAATATCCTCGACTCCTCTTCTTCCCACTATCACCATCCCCGCTGCCTTCCTCGGCCTTCCACTTCTCCCAAAACGCGTCCAACCCACTCACATCCTCCTCCTTCCCCACCACATCCCCCGTCAATCCTCTCAATTCCTCCGCATGTTCCCAAACTCTCCCCAAAGCTCCACTGACAGGTACCAAAACGCCGACAGCCACAAAGTTCGCATTTCGATGTTCGACATCTGCGTCACCGTGGACGAACAAGCTTAGACCGGAGAGATTCGCATGTCGGAAGTAAATCAAGTCCTCCGAGACAGAATGTAGGCCCGAAGGCAACGATTTGTATTCGACGCCATTGAGATCGAGGTTAGGGAGTGAGTGCGAATGGGAGATGGTGTAGCTAAGAATGGGCTTCGTTAGAGGGGGATTTGTTGGATTGAGGGGGAACTGTACTTACGCACCCTACTCTTTGGTCAAATGTTACTAGGAAGACGGCATGGACTGGGGGAGGATCCATTGTGGGAGAGAAAGATCCATTGAGGGAGGTTTGGGGGGTGACGTATGTCGTGAGATGTGAGATCCTCTGGGCGGGATTGTGAGGATTTATTGTACCGTCTAAGCGTAGAACTAGATCTGGGAATTGGAAAACAAAAGGATATGTCCATGTCTTTTTATCTTCGGCTCTTCCATCGTTTTCGGCATACAACATACTGTATCGAAAAACAGAAGAAACATCCGATGTTTGCGGGGCGATGAGGTGTAAGATCCAAGGTATTATATCAATCCTTATCCAAGACCCGGCTACTCGCACTATAATTGGACAACGCACACGCGGAGGACCTGCTCAAGCTACTTGAGTACCTCTTGCCTTCACCGCAGGGCACCTGCTCGTGCTTCACCTGCTCCTTCCTCTACAGCAATATCTCTCCAAAATAAGCTTCCAGCTTCTGCACTGAGCTCGCATCAAGCTCAACGAGCGTTGCGACCCATCCATCCGGGCGAAGGAGAACAACTCCCCCCATATCAACTTGAATCCCATATCTTGTGTACGCATCACCGGCATCGACATCGAAGAAGTAGCGGCCAAGTGGATCACACCCGAGAAGTTCGTATGCCGATGAGGATCGTTCGGGGAGTATTGTCAGGTACGAGAGCAAATCTGCACGAATGATTCCATTAGCGAAGCACTCAATCATCTTCAACGCACCTCACTTACTGCTCGAGCACAGTCTGCTCAAGCTCTCAGACTTGGCCACTGCATCCACAAATTCCGCAGCAGAAGTCTTCGACGCATCTCCAGTAAACACCACAAGATAGAAGCCGGCATTATTGGGAGTCTGGCTTATCAGTCTCGTCTGCTCAAATGTCCCCGGCTTGAGCAGCGTGACATCTGGTCCTCGTTGACCTGCCTGCACCCTGCCCACCTCAGCATCCCCACCAACGTTCAGCGGACTCCCCTTCTCGAACTCATAAAAGATGCCCAGTCCCGAGCTAAAACTGCCCGCTTCCTCCATGATCTCGCCCAAAATCTCATTCAAATCCGCTTTCGGGTCTCCCGTCCACTTCTCCGGCAGACGGTTCGTCATTAACCGACTAATATCCTTATCATACTGCACCAACTTCTGCACATTCGGAAGTCGTTCTGCTTGATACGTCTCCAACAACTCTGGCTTCGCTAGTCCCCGTAACACAAGGCTGAGCTTCCAAGAAAGATTGACGCAATCATGAATCCCCGTATTCATCCCCTGCGCCGCTCCAGAAGAATGCGTATGGCAAGCATCTCCAGCCAAAAATACACCTCCTTTCGTGAAGAACTCCTCTGCGATACGCTGACCGACTGAGTAGATGGTCCACCAATCCACAGTCTTGAATCTCACTTCAAAAGGCTTGACAGCAGCAATAGCCTCCTTCACAGCGGCTTCCTGGTCGAAATTCTCGTAGCCTTCTTCTCTTTCCTGCGTAAACGCATATCCTATCCTTGTCCGTCCTCGATCCAGTCCAACCCAAAGCACATTCCCATGCGTTGGACTCTCAATCGAACAGTACGTCCTCGGCTTTGGCAAATTCGTCTCAACTAACCCATCCACTCTAACCCACTTATCCTTCGTCGTAGACCCGTTAAACGGAATCCCCATGAATTTCCTCACAGAAGACTTGCCTCCATCACATCCAATCACAAATTTACACCGAATCTCCTCAATCTTCCCAGTAGCCCCATTCATCACAGTCGCCGTAACTCTATGCCCCAACACCGGAATCCTCTCATCAACTTCAATACCAGTCAGTGCAACCGGAGCTTCAACCTCCACTCCCAAAAATTTCAAAGCAGAACGAAAAACATCCTCCTGAAACTTCTGCCTCAACACAAGCGCGAAATCCCAATACGAATCTTTCATACTAGACATGAAACTCCATCCTCTGCCCTCAACTTCCTCTCCCTGAGAATTATACGTCGCAGTCTCTCGGCAAGCAAAACATTGCTGTGCGAGATCTTCTGCTAGGCCTAATTGATCTAGCAGTTCGCTGGAACGAGGGTAGAGAGTAATAGCGCGGCCATATGTATCCTGCACACTTTTTGGATGTTGTTCGATGATTGCGAGGGAGATGTTGGGGTCGAATTTGGTGAGTTGGTAGGCTGTTAGGAGGCCTACTGGGCCGGCGCCTATTATGAGGACGTCTATTAAGCGGGACATTGCTTAGTTGGATTTGTGTACCTAAGGAAAGGACGTTCGTTTGGGTTGGAGGATATAGGTGAGTAAGGGAGATCTCTTGCCGAAAAGGGAAGCTCGATATTCGGGGCGCGCTAACGAGAGCTTGAGGTGGGTCTGAGGGAGGTGATAGGGCAAGAAGCACCTCTACTGGTTCTGATATCGTCTCTACTCGAAAGATCTACAGCGCTGCCAGACTTGGCTACTGTCAATGTGCCAATCCTCCTATTGATCTCCCTCTTCTCCAACAACTACAATCCTCTCCAAATACCCAGGATTCACCTCCGGATTGTGCAACTCCCCAATGGTACTCATAGCAGCAGCCGCCGGGTCTCCAGAAGCTGTCAGAGAGCCACACCAATACTCGTTCCCCGGAAAGCTATTCCCATCCCAAGCATAGCTCAACACAAGCAGCTCATCCTCACTCTTCAATTTCGCTGCCGGATCTCTCTGACTAAACAACACTTCAATTGCCTTTTTCTTCCCCAAAGCTTTCAACTTTTTCATGGTCTTCTGCGAAACATTGATCCAAGCAAATTCGATCGTGGAAATGGACTCCAACTCCAACTCCCCAATAGCCTCCCCAAAAACTTGCACATAAAGCTCCGTCTGTCTAGAATCCACCTCCCAAACTCCCAGCCCAAGCCCAACAACATACACCCACGCCCTCCTCCCATCCTCTCTCGCCCTAGCATCAGCCTCAAGAAGCAAAATATCAGCCGTGATGCGTATCCTCGCCTTGAACACCCGGGTATCGAACCCCTTGCCTACACTCCTCTCCACCCCCAAAAACTCAAAAAACATCGCCGTCAACTCCGGATGCTGTCTCGGATCCCCAATCTCAGGAAGCATGAAAATACTATCCATCCTATCCTCTCGTTCAAATCTCGCACCTACCAACCCGATAATAATACCTCCCGTCTCAAAACTGCCTTTGACACCAGGTTTCCCGCGATTATTCCTCGCTCCAGAATTGATGAAAAAGGAAGGTCCACTGACTCCTAATAACGAGCCGAGCATGATCTCATCATATGACAAATACTCCTCCAATCTCAAATTTCTGTTCAGATATTCCTCATTTGTCCCATTTCGATCCCATTGTAATCTGGGATTCAAAATCCTGTTCCCATCTCGTAGAATTGTGTAATCGTGGGAACCCATGAATACCAGGGCACGTTTGGCGAGTAGGCGAGCGATTAGGTGTTTCCAGGTGAAGGATTTGGTGTAGAGATTCTTCTCGGGTGAGGAGCCGAGGCGGCGTTTGTGGGTTAGGAAGTTTTTGAGGAGGGTGGGGAAGCGGGGGTGAATTGTTATGCGGGTGGAGAGGGCGTTGGAGAGGATGGTTCTGGGGGGGAAGTTTAGGATGGAGTTTGTTTTGATTGGGGGTGGGATTGTGGGCGCTGAGAGGGGGGGTGGGTAGCGGTTGGTGGATGCCATGGTTTTTGTTGATGTTTGAGGGGTCCCCTTTTGGTGGACTGCGTTGGAGTTTGTAAGAGCTCCTGAGCAGTGAGCGTTGCTGAACCGTCGTGATGGTCGTTTTGTGATGCTTCTGTTGGTTGCTTTTCGATGTTGTTGGGGGTCTCCTTTTCGATTGGAAGGCTGTCGACAAGTGAGAGGCTCCAGGATTCTGCTGGAATAGCTGTTGTTTGTGGCACTTCTGTTTTTGACTTGCAGTATGGACGAGTCGAAGTCAAAACTGCAATCTTTTTCTCTCTATTTGAGCAGCAACCAAATTCGAAAACAAGTGCGGAATGTTGTGGACTGAGACTGGTTTCAGCCTGGAGTATTGGGAGGAGGCTGGTGTCTGAATGTGTGACTAAGCTGATCTGCATTCCTTGAATGTTGCGGCTTGGCGCACGGACTTTGTGTCACATGCGTCGAGTGAATAGGATTAAATAGAGTTCACGAGCTACGCGATCGGAGTGAGGTACTCAAAATGAGTGCTCTCTGACCCCCACTCTCAGGTTGTAATGTACTGCTGCATTGCGTAACTTTCAAAGATTGTGTTGCATGTAGTCATTGTTGTGGCACGACATCAGAGGCTGTGGGATATAGCAAGCACATCTCGACAAAGCAATGCTTTTCACATAGAGTCATATTCCTTCTTCAGCTACTACGAAAGTCTCAGAAGAACACTGCAACTCCAACTTTGATACCACTCGCAATCTACAAGAGAACGCCTTGACGATCGAACATCTGCCTCCTCGGCATCACCGCATCATTCATAGCCTGGACTTGGCGAACACTGTACAGAATTACCGAAGTTCGTCGTCTTATTTGAATAGAGACCACTTCTCCAAACACTCAACCCAGTGCTGCTCGTTACATGCCCATTTCGAATCACGTTAGTATCTACCACGGTCAACAATGTACCGTTCAATCCATTATCCGAGGTTGTCTTTCTGCGATCGCTTTCCAAGCTACAATTACGGTGCCGTCTGTTCTAACATTTCGTATCTGGGCTGCAAGTTGATACATCGACTTTGCTTCATTATGCTTTATCTGTGTCTTGTCATGGATGTAAGAATTCGGAGGTCAAAGATGGATGTGGAAAGAGAAGCGATTTTTGAAAGATGGCAAACTAACGTGGCGGTTCAGCGGAATTACGATAGCCTTGTGTTTGAGCGGGACTGAGGAGAAAATCTTGCCTTTGCGGATGGCTTTGTGGCAATGTGAAAACCTTGGAGACGAACACATTGTCGGGATCAACAGCAGTGGCGAATGTAGGTGGCTGTTGAACGAAGCTTTGGCAGTCTTGAGAATCTATTAGGGATCTGTTTCAATCACCACACTCTCTGAGAGGGTCCGGCAAAGGGAGTCTCTTACCGTGCCACACTTGTGCTCCTTCTGTAGGTCATCTGTAGGAATCTTCATTTATCTCGAACATCTTTCTCAATACTCCAGCCAAGCAAAACCTTACAGTCATTTACTGCACCACAATCAAGTGCTGTGGTACTCGACATCTTGCACGGGCTCCGAACAGACCATGTACTGACAAATAGTCATGGTATCACAGTGATGAGTCGCCCCATGGGGTCTTGCAAGTGGTCGTTGGGAAATCTTAAGACCCAGTCCCCGTTGGACCCTCCACTCATGCGTGAGACTAAACACCAAGAACATCGCCAAGACTGCATCAAACCGAGCTCTTGTCAGAGTATGCTTCCGGCACCAGGATACTTTGTACCTTGAGCTCTCGTCCAATGTCACACACTTACAAACCCTCGGGATGCAAGATTCCGCTCTTGAGAGACAGTGACTTGAGTGAGGATCGACGCCTTGCGAATGATATAAGCACGCCCACATCGAATGCAGCTTTTCATTTCCGCACTGGTTTCCCGCTCGAAACCCATGTCAATTGTGATCAGATCAGCGTCTCTTCCATGGAGCTATGCGATTGCGCCAAATCTCAGATCAGCCGCGAGCGACTGATCGACAGGGCACAGATGGCCGCTTGGCCATCCTAGCGTCAGAGAAAGGTCGGTCGCCGCGAACACTGCAACACACCCGTTCATACCGTTTCACTCCCGCGACGTAGGTATGGAACTGGAAGTGCTGAGGCAACTGCCTTGATTCGAGGTTACATGCTTGGCATCGGTTGAGTTGTCGAGAGGTCTAGTTGGAGATTAAAGAGCCAACCTACGCTTTTCCTGAACGACATTTCCAGCAAACCAGTTTTGAAAGGAAGATTTAGATATCATGGACAGGCCACAATGGAAGGACGATTCGGGCTCGACTTTGGGAAGAGGTATCTCGACCTCTCACCAGAATGGACATTGCGAGAAGTGCAACAGCGCATCGATAGAAGCAAGCTCTGGAGTGTCAATCGTCGTACCAGGCCTCGATGTTGAAATTGCTTCGATGACGATCTCGTCTTCTCCAATACCTGTATCGAATTGGATCAGTTGGGATGGCGCTCAAGACCCAGAAAATCCGTATGTACATCTGAGTGTTATAGATGTCTTGACTGGAGAGATACTGACGCCACTATTCCAGGAAGAACTTCCGTCGCCGAACAAAATGCTTGATCGCTGTCCTTATCGGCATGATGAACTTTGTTGTATCCTTTGCTATCAGTCTCTTCTCTGGTGTTGTGAGCGAGGCAGCGGACGAGTTCGGGGTTGAAAGAGATACCATGCAACTCGCTCTGACGCTTTATATTCTAGGCCTGGCCTTTGGTGAATAGAATCCATTGATGGCACCATGATTACGATACACTAACCACCCAGCAGGACCGCTTCTTTTCGGCCCAGCGTCCGAGTACTACGGACGAAAACCCCCTTTGGCCTTCGGCATGTTTGGATTCATGGTCTTTACCTTCTTCGTCGCGACGTCGAAAGGCCTGTATAGTGTTTTTCTCTGTCGGTTCCTCGCAGGAGCTTGCGGAAGTGCAGCGTATGTGATTCCTCCGGGGATGTTCGTCGATCTCTTCGATCCCGTTAGCCGTGCAATTGGATACATGGCCTTTGCAACTGCAGCGTTCATAGGAGGATCTTTGGGTCCTCCAATTGGAGCTTTGATAGTCGCTCAAGGATCTGATTGGCGCTGGACAATGTGGCTGAGCATCATCATCGCTCTACCACTCACAGTTTGCATCATATCCATGCCCGAGAGCCTGGAGACAGTCATCTTGGAAAAAAAGGCCAAGCGACTTCGGGCCGAGAGTGGAGAGTGGACGATACGTTCTCGAAGGGATGAGGTACCCGTACAGCTGCGTGTTTACTTGCTGAAGCCGTGGTCCATGCTAATACGAGAGCCGGTCCTGATGGTCGTGACACTAGCTTTCACACTTGATTATGGCATTCAAAGCATGACATACTCTGCAGTACCGTGTGCCTTTGAGTACCGACTGTGGAGCGCCGAAGCCTCAGCTTGGGCGTTGTCGCCTACAATCGTGGGATTCGGGTTGGGTTTTGCGATCGTGGCTCTGGACACGAAACTTCGGCTGGGGAATCAATTGTTTCGTGAGGGACATGTAAAACCAGAGAGCCGGTTGCCACCAATGGTAAGATCTGACTATTGATGCACGTTCATCCCCACTGACGAGACCAGATTGTTGGTATGACTCTGCTATCGATGGGTCTGATCTGTTTCGGCCAGATGTCATTGCCTCGCTTTCACTGGTCGCTGGAAGAAGCATCAGAGGTCATTTTCGGTTGTGGGATGTATCTTATCTGGGTGACGGCAACGGTGTATGTCCAGGACCTTTATGTGGGTCACGCGAACAGCGCATTGGCGGCATGTTCCTTCGTCCGATACTCGATTGGTGCGGCGTTTCCAAGATTCGCAGTTCCGATGTATGAGACGTATGGTATCCAATGGGTGCGTATCCTCCTCACATCCCCTGAAGAAGGCTCCGCTGACTTGTCAATTAGCCAATGAGTGTTCTGGGTATCCTGTGTGCGATCTTGGTGCCGTTCCATGTCGTGTTCTATTTCTATGGCCCGACCTTGAGAAGTTGGAGCAGATTTGCCCTCCACGAGGGTTGTCGTACAGATAGATCGGGGTAGTTAGCTCAGCCTCGTACAGAGTAGACATAGAGTAGGGAAGTTGAGCATATCAAATCCTTGGCCGTGGCAGAAGTGGTGTCGTTCCAGCAATCCGGTGGTGTACATCATTTCTTCAGCTCATTCGCTGAATGGAATTTTGCGGATTTCGACGTAGTTACGGGAACATCCTTCATTTCTTGCCAAGGATGGGTTGTCTGCAAGAACAAAGTCCCCGGGCCTCTCAGTCCTGAATGCATATGCACCTCCCACACACCGTCATCCTTTCGCCTCCTCCAATGTACACGATGAACACTCTCTCGGTTTGTCAGCCAATCTCCAGGCAAATCATTGCCAGGCGAAGTAAACCACACGATAGCTTTGTTAAATTCTCCATACAATGCCACGGAGAAGTTGAAGGGGTTGACTTGCCATCCAGGATGGATAGACTTCAAGATTTCAACGTTTGCTAGATGCTGCTCAAGAGAATTGGCTTCCGGTAGACCGCATTCGTGAAGTGTGAAGTCGACCATTTTTAATTCTGGGTGGCAGTGAGCGCGCAGGATATGGTAGGTGGAGGTCGTATGGTCCTCCATGATAGCCGAAGTGAGTGCTACCAAGAAGGCCTCGATGTCGGGAGTCTTGGCTTCTTTTGGTGTGCGGAAAGGCTGTTGGAGAAGGGGAAGTTCCGCGGTACCGCTGTTGGAGTTCATGCTTGGTGTGCTGGATAGTTTGCCCGATAAAAGGAGTCATATTGAATATGTTGACGTGGAGAATGCAAGGTGCAAACCTGCGACGGCTAAATAGGCGTTGCCGATGTGCTCCCGTGGTAACAACTGTGGAAGCAATCTCATGGCACGAGAGTCTTCATCTTCCTGATTTTGTGTATGCCGGTTTAAACATGCTGTGGTGTCCATATGTCCACATATCAAGAACTTGCCACGTGAGACAGGGAAGTCAATCCTTCGCGCTGAATCACCAAGAACTGCCAGCCTGCCAATGGGCGAGGATCACCGTAATAGCGGCGATAGTGGAGCCAACTTACCTGCGAGTGAGATCAAAAGGCGACCCCGCTGAGATTGTCCAGACATTCATTGCCTATGAGAACAGTTCAGTCGTTAGTTGAACATACTCGAAGCTCGTTCCCCCAGGTCTACCCGATTTCCCAAGGTATAGAGAGAGGATAAGAGGATATCCCATTGGATTTCAAGACGGTGCTCGATTCACTTCTGCAAGTCTTCGGGATGGCTTTCTGCCTCTACGACTACTGATCTCTTCCGGCGCTGATCTTGGGTCAGATCATATGTGCACTCGGTACCATATATCGAGCACCCAGCGCAGCCCGAGCTCACTCCGTTGCATTTCCTTCTTCGGTTCTTACAGGCCAGGCATGCGACGGAGGCGCAATGCCGCTGTGCCGCTGTAGGAGGTTGGTTGAGTGGCAACGTCGGGCTATTGTTGTGTCCATTGCCTGGCGCTGGAGACAAAATCGAAGCATTATGCAGACTTGGACCAGCCTGGTCATGCATATGTTTGAGCAATCCTTCTACCTGCGCAGACAGGCGTCTGTTCTCCTTCTCTAAGTCTGTGTATTTCTGCGTGACCAGTGCAACCATCTCTTGCAAAGCTGTCTCCACTCTCTCACTGCCTTTCGTGTGGCCGTTGCCCATCGATTGCGCAGAACCTGCTGCAGCGAGCTGGACCTCAGTCCTCCATACTCGATCTTGAAGCTCTTCAATTGTTTGACGCAGCGCCGCGATCTCGTTTTGCACCAGATCTTGCGGATGCTTCTTGGACGTCACAAGCACGCCCTGCTGTGCGGCATCCTCTTCGTGAGACCCTTGCAGACATCCTGTCTGGCTCCACATACGTACACTTGTGCGACTCTTCCCGGCCGGAGCACTGCTTACACGGGTGACCACGATCGCAGCGCCGCTTTTTGTCGCGACATGGACCGCATGCTCCAGGGTGTTTCTTGTGAGACGCGGCGGACCGGTGCAGAATTGGCTCTACAACCCTCAGTTCGTGCCTCTCGCCAAACATTGGACTGTTTTTGCTGTTTGCAATCTGGAAAAGGGTAGAAAAGACTGCCGCAAGCAGTCGTGTGGAGGCTGACTGAGTCGGGACATAGCATATACTTGCCTGGTGTCTGATCTTCCAGGATGTGAATATGTTGCTGGAAAATGAAGTATTGGAAACTTAAGGCGACATCTAGTCATGGAAGGATGGAGCCAAGAAGCTGTCTGCGCGCTGTCTTGAGCTACCCCCCAAGACTAATCCTTCTGTGAAAAGACGTCTGACGATGGCGAGTGAATTACTGAGTCGACACTTTCGTCGTGAGGGCGCGAGGATGTGGACGTGAAGTTGGCCAAAGAAGTGGAGTCCATCAAATTTTCGTTGGATTCCATCAAATATTGATGCTAAAGAAAGCGCCTTGCCATGTCATCAAGGTACCTACATGTATGGCTATGGCTACTACGTACATGCACGAGGCAAGTCCGTTTCTTCATCATGCTCATGCTCATGCTCATCCCGAGTCGTCAAGTCCGCATAGACGTCAATCGTTCATCTCGGTCTAACCAGAACACCCCTCATTGAATCTGTTCCACGACCAGAATATCTCGAAGCGAACTTCTTTCCACCCCGAAAAGATATCCTGTTTGAACAGTGCAAGTCGATCAACGCAAACTGGAGCGTCATCTATCCCGCCTGAAGCATTGGTCCAGTTCTAGATCCTCAGATCAATGGTCTCCATCCACTCGCAGTGTACGCAGCAGTACCCTGAACATGAAAAAAGCGAGACGCATGGGTTGGACCGGCTGTGTTGGTACTGCTGAGAGCATCTTCTAGACATGCGCCGAGATTGTAAGGCTGGGAATGTTTCCGCCTATGGTTGTAGATTCGGCGTAACCTATGATTTGAGAATTTTACTTGCCTCCAGCTTGCCCATGTTGAGAATGCTCTTCCGACAAGTACAGATATGTTCGAAACTGTCCATGTCAGGTGTGGATGTATCCGATGCCACTGTGAGTCTAGTAGTGAAAGGGGTGAGGTTGACAGTTCTCCTGCTTGACTCGGGCCCAGCGTTGCTACCGGCGTCAGGACTTCAACAGAAAGCTTCGCTTTGAGGACAACATTGTTGAGATTGCGGCAATTATCTCCGCTTCACACTTTGTCTTGCTGCACCGTGTAAAGTCCTGCTAGAGATGTATGGAGTAGATGATAGTCCGGGCGTGCATCTAGCTAGATTTTTGGGAATCTCCAAAAGGTCGTCCCTACTCGTTGAACAGGCTGTTGAGCGACTTTCGTGATCATGACTTGCATGTGTGACATCGGCCTTGGTACCTTAGGATCGATAAGAGGTGAATTACTGTAGTGTCGAAGTGTGCTATAACTGTCAGCAATCGGTGGGAATGATAAAGTCCCGCATCTTTCGGCCATTGGCAGCGCATCTAGCAGCTTCCATCACCCTTTCCCTTCTTCCATCGATTCCAGATGAGCGGTCTATCGCAGAACGGCGTTGTCGACCAGGTATATCTCGCGACCGTCCGATACCGCAACAGCGAGATAGCGATGTCGTGTTGCGCTATGTGGGTCATCCACGGCCAAGAGCGAACAAAAATGATACGACTTTGAGCCGGAGTTATATCGGTCGCTATATCTACACCTGAATGGCGAAGGTGAGACATCTTTTTCATCCTTTGTACTCATCAAATACAAGAGCAAACAGCAAATCACCTGCAGCTTTATAATTGAAGAGAAAAGTCCCTGCAAATTCTTATCAACTTCCACCAACAATTTCCAACAACTGCAAAAATGACTGGACAAAATGGATTGAAGGCCGGCGAGAACTTCCCAGAGGGTGGTATGCAGGTTTATAGTCTTCGATTGAAGATGCGAGCTGATCATCCTGTTTCCAGTCAAGTTCACGTACATTCCATGGACCAACGCGGACACCAAGTAAGTGCGAGTAAGGTGTTCGTCGGCAACCCAGCTATACTGACATCTGTCCAGAGTTTGCGGCTTCCCGGTCGTCTACGATACCACCAAGGAGTTCCAGAACAAGAAGATTGTCATCGTCTCGGTACCTGGTGAGTCACCCTGTTGGAAGCCTGACGCTGGTCTCCAAGTCTTCAATCGAATCCAGTCTGTCTTGATACTAACCTTCTTTACAGGTGCTTTCACGCCCACCTGCTCGGCAAGACACATCCCGGGCTACACTGACAAGATCTCGGAGCTGAAATCCAAGGGTGTCGACAATCTCATTGTCATCGCTCCTAACGATGCTTTCGTCATGAGTGGCTGGCAGAAGGTAAACGCAGCAGCAAACGACGAGGACAATGCTTTTGTCCTGTTCGCCAGCGATCTTGAGACCAAGCTTGCCAACAAGATTGGCTGGACCGCTCCTGGAGACCGCAATGGCCGCTGGGCTGCTATTGTCGAGAATGGCAAGGTGACTTATGCCGAGAACGAGACTGAACTCCAGGCTGTGACTGTCTCCGGTGGTTTGTATACTCTTGTCCCGATACTGCGGGAACATGCTGACCATTTTTCACAGTCGACGCTGTGTTGGAAAAGCTTTGAGCAAGTTTCGCCGGCATATGCCAGAGAAACGCTCCTGTGATGTTGAAGGACAGGTTCAGAATCATCATAGAATGATAGACGACACATGAACGAATTGACGCGTTCTCGAATGTCTCCTGGCCTGGAGCTGATCAAACCGTGGTGCGTCGGACCCCTGAAGCGTCTGCATGACACTCCGCGGGAGCCGACATTGTTTGGTGATCATGTTCGTGGGCCAGGCAAGGGTTTGGAACTGCGCCTCTCGAGGAAATAACGGCAGTCATCAAGCCATGCGTGACTGCCTACTCTTGCGACCGTTCTTTCTTTCATTAACACACCGATGCAGTTTGTGAGTCCAGCGTGCTTGTTGTTCGACGTCCATGGTCGCGTGGTGCAGAATAGAAAACCACCGTAGTACTGCGCCTTGACTGAGTTCATCGAGAACAGCAAAGTTTGCCGACGTCCCGGCAGCAGTTTTGTTAGTGCAAGGCAAGACCGTACTTCACTCCGCGCGAGTTCGCTATTCTCAGAGTATATTCGCCACCTTGATCTCAAATTAGGGATGTGAGGGGAGTCTGCTGACGCAGATTAGGCTATATCCTCGGCTCTGCCTGAGTTAGGTAACTCTTAGCAGTTCTTAGAGTATTCCTAACGCCCGCTCTACAGTTTTTATGTAGCTAATTAACTACTTAATTAATTATACGCTATATAGCTAAGCAGCCTAAAGCAGTACTCTTAATTAGACCTACTACGGCCGCTCTACGTTAGTTATAAGCCCGGTTCGTACGGAG